>CAOLHI010005297.1:0-75417 GCA_948474755.1 Ctenosaura bakeri | reverse complement strand
TTTTGGCCAGAAACGGAATCATTGATGGTCCCAGATTCACACGTGGGACTCTGTGAAAGCAAAAATAATAAGTGATTTTCTCTTCTGTAGGCATGGAAGAAACGATGGTTCATCCTTCGCAGTGGCCGTATGAGTGGAGACCCAGATGTGCTGGAGTATTACAAGAATGACCATTCCAAGAAGCCACTGCGCGTCATCAACCTCAACTTCTGTGAGCAGGTGGATGCTGGTTTGACCTTCAACAAGAAGGAATTGCAGGACAGTTATGTCTTTGACATCAAGACCAGTGAAAGGACCTTTTACCTTGTCGCCGAAACGGAGGATGAAATGAACAAGTGGGTCCGCAGCATTTGCCAGATCTGTGGTTTCAACCAATCCGAAGAGAACACAGGTATGGCTAAAGTACAGTGTGACTTTATTTATTTATTTATTTATTTTATTTGTATCCCGCCTCTCCATATAGATCGAAGCGGCAAACAACTTAGCATGTATTTCGAAACATTTTTCTATACATGCCCCTAACAAGCTGGGTACTCATTATGCGTCAAAAGAGTGTTGGGAGAGAGAGAAAGGAAGTATTACAGTCATAGCTAGTTAGCACAGGTGAAAAGCAATGTGGTATGGTAGGAGATAAAAACATAACATTGTCATATCCTGGCTAACTTGCTCTCAAAAACTTCACACAGAGTTTCAAAACATAAGTGTTTATTTTAACAAAACAAGTAAAGCATCTAGGTTGGTTACAAGTTTTATACCTGGCCATACAAACTTTGGCATGCATATCAATGATTGGTTAAACTGGTACATCTCAGGTCACCCTACCAGTGCAGGCATTTTCCCAGGCTTAGAATTATTTAACTATCTTCCATTATGAGAGGGAGGCCAATTCCCATCCCCTTATCTTATGCATAGCCAATTCCTGTAACACCTGCTTGCTACTTTGCTGTTTTCCCCTTTTCTCTTTCCCTTTCTCCCCAATGCAAAGTGACATTGAGCATACAGCAATTAATCATTTGGAGCCATAGATCCTTGAAGGGTTTCAACCGGATATATAGTTGCAGATAGTACTTAACAATGGATGCATAATAGTGCTTAGAAATGCAGCTATACTACTGTATATACTAATGGATGCATATGAAAGGACCCATGTATCCTGGCAAATACAGTCAGCCCTCCACATATACAAGCTTCACTTTTGCAGATTTGATTATTCACGAATTACTTGCTGTCACCTCTGCTGCCTCCCTATGCCATTTTTAATAGGGACTGCAAGCCTCGTGAGACTGAGAAACTGTGAACGATGTTTGTAAGTCCCTATTAAAAATGGTGTGGGGCAGCAGTGGAGGGGGCAGTAAGCCTCACCACCCACCTACTTCTGCCTTGTGAAGGAACTTTGATGTCTCAGAGGAATCCATGGTGGGTTGAGTATCGTGATCATACTTTTTTGTGTGTTAAATATGGTTTGGGAGGGTCTAGAGTTATTCACAATTTTTCCACTTTCACGGGGGTCCTGTGCCCCTAACCCTAGTGAATGGGGAGAGATGACTGTATGCTGCTGCTGTGATATGACTTAACCCCACTGAAAAAGAAATGGATATGTTTGTATGATCTAAAGCAGGGATGGACAACTGCAGAAGGCTAGGGGTTGTGTATTTGTTGTGTGTTGGAGTTGGACTAGATGGTTCTTGCGACCCCTTCCAGCTCTAAGATTCTGTGATTTTATTTTACTTATATCCTGCTTTTCTCTTGGCATGGGACCCAAGGTGGTTTGCAACAAATTTAAAAACCATATTTAGCTAAAAGACAAAAGTTTAAAAAATTAAATAAGCAATGTTATTAAAAGCACAACATAGGAACAGTTTTACAGCACCTCTAGAACATAGTAAAAAAAAAAGCTGGAAGCACAGCACACCCAATTAAAAGACCCTTCTGCCAGCTGAGAGTCAAAGGCCTGCCTAAATCAAAAGGTCTTTGCTTGTTGGCAGAAAGAGAGCAGAGAGGGGCCAGCTGAACCGCCCGTGATCTGTGTTTTGGTTAGCAAAACAGCTCTGCAAAATCAATATAGGTCTTCCAAACACCATTGTGGAGTCTGGCAATCGTCATCAGAAGCAGAGTGGAAAACAAGCATGGGGAAGGGGGAAAAGGGATTGTTTAATGCGGGCAGCCTCCAAGAGGTGGAGAACCTCTGAAGGAATCTTTTCCTCTCCCCAAATGGTTCTCTCACTCACCCTCAAGCTCCCCATGCGGTGACCTCAGCCGCACACAAGTGGAGGAGAAGGCGGAGATGCTTGTGAGATGAACTCCTACTTGCTTGGCGCTTTAGGAGTGGAAGCAATTCACCTGCCAAGACCGATTCCTTTGGACCCAATCTCATAAAACCCCATCATGCTTGAGGATAGCGAGCGCAGCAAACGTATCTGGCTGCATGAGGAAGCAGGAGGTCTCTCTGTTTTGAAATCTGTGCTTTTTGGACAGCTTTTTTATATGACCAAAAGGCCTACAATTTGATCCCCCAGATGACTCATAGTCATTTCATAGGTTATGGGAGAGAGATTATTTCTCAGTCCTCGTGACCGAAAAGTTGTGAAAAAGTAGTTTTGGGGGCTGTAAGTCCCAGAATCCCCCGTGGCACTGGGGGATTCGTCATTTCTCAAACTAGAATTCTCAAACTCTGCTCCAGAATTTTAAATTGTTGCACCACATAAAGGATGGATTTTTTTTTCATCTGTTCGAAACAAAAGTTACATTTCCAAAATGTAGTTCAGAATCTGAAATTACCTAACTGGACTACTGGAATGACTCTTTCCGGAGGTTGTTGTCGTTGCTGTCGTTTTGTGCCTTCAAGTCATTTCTGACTTACAGTGACTCTAAGATGAACCTATCGCAGGGTTTTTTGGGGCTGAGAACATGTAATGTGCCCAAGGTCACCCAATGGATTTCCATGGCCAAGTTGGGGAGTGAAACCCTGGGCTCCAGAGTCATAGTCCAATACTCAAACCATTATGCACACTACAGTTTATCCATTTGATTTATTTATCTGATTTATATAATGCCTTTCTCCCAATATGGGACCCCCAAAACAGCTTACAATTCTAGCTCAAAGAAAATAGGGTAAAAATTACATGGGAATTCTTTTATAAAAATCCAATTAAAACATTAATTTAAAATAATTAAAAACGCAGTAAGCACATATCACATGTTCTCTTCATATCCACAAACATGTTCATATGCTGTGATACGCACATGGGTTCAGCTTGGAGCATCCATGCCAAAATGCTCGCCTCTGTGTAAATATCAACCAACTGTAAGGACTCACACTGTCTGTGTTTTTCCCTGCCCCAGTGGGCAGACGTCCAGCTCTCAGCTGGGACCTGACATTTCCTGTCTGTTTTTTGCTAAAGCATATTTCATACTTCATTATCTCTCCCTGCCTTGGCTCATTTTGGTTATCTGATGAGGAATCCAGCCCAGCCCCGTTCTATGCTGTGTTTAAAATAAATACTTGCTCGGGCTGTAAATGCGTTGTTCAGATTTTTGGAGCAGAAATACTCTTTTAATAAAAGCAAAGAAACAGGAAAATAATTCATTTTAGCACAGGGTGTTGTCACTGTTAAATATGTCTCAACAGATTATGGGAAAATTTTGCAGTCCAGTGTATTGGCATGTCAACGTTCTGCCTTCAGAGTATGGCTGCCAGATCTTGAGGTCTAGCCCTGAGTCTCCAGTTTTTGTGGGTCATCTCCCGGTGGGAAATGAGGACACAAATTCTAGTGTTTTTCTGACTTAAGGGAGGGGACTGTGTGCAGATATCCACCTTATCTAATAAAGTAGCAACTTGGTTACAGTTTACAAGGATTAATTTATTTCTTGCTGCAACTTGCAAAGACTTTTCAGGGGATCTCTGTGTTTATTTAGTTAGCTCCCCCTTCCTTGCTGGGAGCTTAGTCACCCTAGACACCTTGCTTGACCACAGCTCATGTGAAAAGGATCTAGGAGTCTAGGACCTAGGACCACAAGCTGAAGATGAGTCAGCAGTGTGATGCAGCAGCTAAAAAAGCCAGTGTGATTCTGGGCTGCATCAACAGGAGTACAGCATCTAGGTCAAGGCAAATGTGATTTCTTCAAGCTCTACGATTCTGTGGTTCTCTGATCAGTGATCACATTTAAGTGATCTGTGATCAGAGATCAGAAGCTGAGATCAGAAGGCCCTGTCCCATCTTTGCCTCCACTGATAGGAACAAGAATAGGGCCTCTCCTAGAGATCTCACCTACTGTCAGAGGTTGAAAAAGAATAGTTTTTTTTGACTACAACTCCCATAATGCATCCTGCTAGCATGGACATTTACTGAGGGATTCTGGGGAGTTTAATCCAAAAATGTCACTTCTCCAAACTCTAGCCCAGGACAAGGGAATCATGCAGCTTTTTGGAAAGTCCTGTGGACGTCTTGGGACCCCTCCCAGCGCCCAGAAAAAGTAGATTGTTTTTTATTTTTAAAAAATATAAATATTATTTATATTTTTTATTGTGCTCCCAAACAGCACAAAATGGCCAGTAGCACCCCAGAATCTTTTGTGGGAGGATATAGTCTTTAAAATAATTTTTTCACTGGGTCTTTAGCTAGCTAGCAAATACTGTTTAGTGTAGCCAGCAGCTTTCCAGAGTTTTAGGCAGGGAGAAGTTTTTTTCTTATCACTTGCTGCTTGAACATTTGACCAAAGAGAGGGAAAACGGAACCCAGAACCACTGAGCTGCTAAGCATGCTCTCTGCCCGTGGTGTACGGCCACACCCTGGACTTTGTAGCAACTCATGCTAAAATCTGTGCTGTGCAGATATGATTGGTACATGTTCACCTTAGTTTAAATGCTTGCTGCTCTCTGAGCTGGCTTGTACATTTCCTAAAAACAGATAGAGAAGGTGTTCAAATCTCAGCTACTGCTTTGGAGGCTTTGGAAAACTATCAGAAAATAGATGCACAATGCCTTTTTGTTGGCAGTACACTCTCTGCAAGTGCTCAAAAGTTACCCTAACCACTATCTTCTAGTAGAAGATGTAAATTAAATAATGGCCTAAATGTCGTTATTAGTCCCAACTAAAGTAGAGCCTTTAAATCTGTTTGATTTATATATACCATCCAACTTGTCCTGATTTAGCGGAGACGATCCTAATTAATCCACTGTTGTCCTGCCTTTTCAGCTGCTTTTAGAACGTCCCAGTTTCTCTTTCCATCTCCCACTTTCTCCCTTTATTCTCCGTTTGCACCCATTGTGCATGTCCTGGATAACTTGCGCTCACAAACTTCACTCAAAGTTAAACAGAAGGGTTTATTTGGAGCAAAACAAGTTACAGCATATTGGATTGTTATAGATGTTACACCTTCTCATACAGATTTAGGTGCATGTATAGGAGATAGGAGAAAGTCATGAATGTCAAGTCGCTCATCAACACAAGCATTTTCGCAAGCCTTCTATTATTTACCTATTTTTCATCCTGGGAGGAAGAACAAGTTCCTGTCTCCTTATCTTTGCATTGTCCATTCCCGTAACACACCTTCCCGTTACTTTTGCATTCCTGGCCCAGATACAAAGAGACGTTGAACAATGCGACAATTAACCATGTGGTGTCTTGGAATACCTTAGAAGTTCAGGCCAGCTACATACAGTGGCCCCTCCACTTTCACAAGGGTTCAGGGCGTAGAACTCACAAAAATGGAAAAACGATGAATAACTCCCCGACCCACACTCCGCCTCCCATTCCTTTCCAGGGATCCCTCCTCCCGCCCTTGCTGCTCTTGCCTTTTGCCTCCACGTATATTCTCTGTGCCAGGGCCAAATGCATGAGGATGGAAAGGACGAGCTTCTTTTACTCAGGCACACTTGCCTTCCTTACGTGTGTCTGGTAAAATGCAAGGGAATGAGAGGGAAGGCATGGCATGCCTCACAAATAATCAGATACACAAAAGTCAGACTCACAAGTGTGGAGGAAGAACTGTAATTGCAAGTACCAATTGGTGATTGATTCATGGTAGCACTTTAGCAAACGATAGCCCGCTTTAATCGAGTGAGGCTATTACAAATACTAATACACATCCAGCATCCGTATGATAGGAGCCACACATCCTAACATTCTGCACTACACTGTTATAGTGCGATTATTCCACTTTCAACATCCTATGGAATCCTTGTTGCAAAACAGGAGTCGAGAAACTCCTGCTGATAAAAAGAAATAAAAACTCCTGCTTGCTTTAGACTTCATGCCTGCTTCACGTAGCAAGTAACAAAACACTGCTGAGGTCATACTAGCAGATTGACTACGTTTATTAGTAAAAAAGAATTTCAAAACAGCTTAAGTTACAGAAGCAAAATCTATTCTGCCGAACATCATGGCAGATCAGCAACAGAGTGCAAAGAGAAAAGAACAGAGAGACTTTTACACAAGGCATGGGGTTTATATGATATGCAGTAAACATGCTTTAGGCACCTTCACCTCACGACAACAAGCGTGAATAACAAGTTCATAGCCATAACATGTCATGTAGCAAAAAACACATATGATGGCGCAGCTGTGTGCCAGTTCCGGACAAGCTGATAACGCTGAGGAAAAGTTTCCCATGGAACTGGCTAGCCATAACAACAAGTTTGTAACAGTTTGCGTTCTCACACACACACACACAAGAGCTGTGAGAAATTTGTGGAGCAAGGAGTCCATTATGCATCCACATAATGCAACAATCCTGGGGTTTGCAGTTTTGGGAGGGACCGGCTGGCCCCTCCCGAAACTGCAAACCCCAGGATTCCATAGGTTGTTGAAAGTGGAATAATCGCGCTATAAGAGTGTAATGCGGAAATAGGTTAAGTTCCAAATGTACTCAATTAACTCAGCAGGAGGGAGTGGAGAGGAGGGGGCAGAATCTTGCCCTTCCTAGTAGGATCCAAGAAAAGCAAACTGCTGCAGCCTCTCCTAGTTCATGTGTTCTTCCTCATTCATAGCTTTTCTGTCTTGACCATACTCTGAGGTTGCTGAGCCACTCACCTCTCCTGTTTTCATCTGTGGCCCTTTTCGCATGGGCCTTTTCTCGCGCGACAGCCCCGTGAGCCTCGCGGGAGTGGGAGCGTCGCTCCGCACGACGCACTCCCACTTCCGCCGGGCTCATGGGGCTGAAGCGGCGCGAGCGCGGGTTTTTTGATTTTCGCTTCCAAGCGAAAATCACCCGTGCTCGCGCAATGCTCCCGGCGCCCGCGCGCACTTACCTTTCGTGCGGAGCGTCCGGGAGCCGGCCGGGTCACACTTCCTTCCCTCCGCCCCTGCGGAAGGAAGGGACGGGGCGGGGCGCTCGCGCGACAGATCCTGCTTCGCGTGCGCGGGGGGGGCGGACGGGAGGAGCGCCTTTCTCTCTCGCGCGCGGGGGGGGCGGACGGGAGGAGTGCCTTTCTCTCTCGCACGCGCGGGGGGAATGGACAGACGCACGAGCCGCTGCCGCCTCCGGGAGGCTGCCGCTTCGCCACTCCTTCCTTCGCCTGCGGAAGGAAGGAGGGGGGAAGCGGCAGCCTCCCGGAGAAGGCTTGTTGCGCGAGCCGCCCTCCCCCGCTCGTGCGAGAAGACTAATGCGAAAAGGGCCTGTGAAAAGTTCAGGGTGTGATTTATCTAATGTTTTGGTTCACCATTTAGTAACTGATTCAGCTATGCTGCTGTAGCTAGGGGCCTTTCTGCCATACGCTGTTATAGGACTATTATTCCACTTTCAACCTCCTGTGGAATTCTGGGGTTTGTAGTTTACTGAGGGCAAAGAGCTCTCTGGCTGAAAAGTCTAAATACCCCTCCCTAAACTGTAAACCCCAGGATTCCATAGGATGCTGAATAACAGCACTATAACAGTGTAGTGCAGAAAGGCCCTAGGACTAATCAAGAGGATTCTAGCCAGTCTTTTTTGAAGCAGAATCAAAATATAGCATCTATTTGGCTCCTCTTGCATCAGTCCCCACATATCTTGTAATAGAACTACACTTTAGTGTGTGCAATTGAGAATTAACTTACTCCAAGAGGGGGAACCTCAAAGGAAACCACCTACGTTTAAACATTTCTTTTGGAGACATTATTATTTAATGAGTTCCTTCAAAAAGGCGTGTGCCGTGCAGTCTGCAAAGCACAGTTAGCTCTCATAAATGCATGTCCCTTTTTTAAAAACTGTGTCAGATCATGTCTCCCTCTGACGTAGCTTTGACTCTCATCCTCGGCAGAGGGAAGAGGTTTGGAAAGAAGGGGGATAGGAGGAGGAGGAGGACAAGGACAGATGTGTGTGGTGGGGGGACAGAATGAACGGGAAGGATGCCTGAGTCACGCACTGTTCCGACACAGAGGCACAAAGGAGCTTAGTGTGAACACAAGGGCCTTTTAGAAGCAAAAGTTCAGAGCGGTCCCACCGCAGAACTGCGCGTGCTCCTAACAATTCTCTGGTGGTAACAAAAGTTAACTTTTAACTCCTCTCGACTCTTGCTGCTGCTCTGGGAAAAAAGAATGGTGGGCAGAGAAGTATGCTGGAGGGGGTGGTATCTTTAATGCAGCACCCAGAGCTCAGGAAAGTTACTTTTTGCACTGCAGCTCCCAGAATCCACCAACCAACGTGGCTGCTGTACCCTACCAGAATCTGATCTGGATGCTGGGGGCAGGGATATACATTTTTGTGACTTTTGTTACAAAAGCTTGTTCTTCGTTGCATCTAATGGTGTAGACCAGTGGTTCTTAACCTTTTCTTTACAATGGACCCCTTTTAAATATCTTTTGTTGCCGCCAACCACCAAGACTTAAGGCAGCTTCTGGCTGTATGTGCAGTAGCAAGAAACATCATGTGCTTTCTGTATGCCACTCAGGCCATTTCTGCACTAGATAGTTATGTCACTATGATTCCACTTGCAACATCCTATGGAATCCTGGGGTTTGCAGTTTCGGGAGGGGCCAGCCGGCCCCTCCCGAAACTGCAAACCCCAGGATTCCACAGGATGTTGCAAGTGGAATCATAGCGATATAACAGTCTAGTGCAGAAATGGGGTCAGTGTCATTCACTAGCATGTTCTCACAGCATGCAGAAATAGCAAGTGCTGAGTATGTGTTTGGCTATCAAACAGTCTCATAACTTTTGAACAGTATGAGATACTGTGATGAAAATGTGTACCAGTGATGCCTGCCACCAGCAAAAGACTCCTGCTCTTTGAGATCAATAAATAACTGTCCATCTGTCCTTCTTTCTTCCTTTCTTCCTTCCATCCTTCCATCCAGACATTCTTTCATTCAGACATTCTTTCTATTTTAACTGCAAAAGCTCAAAACGTTTCTCCAAACTGTCACAGGACCCCCCCCCTTTTGAGGACATTATGGTCCCCAGGGCCATTTCTGCACTACACTGCTATAGTGCTATTATTCCACTTTCAACCTCCTGTGGAATTCTGGAGTTTGTAGTTCAGGGAGGGCCATTTAGAATTCTCAGCCTGAGAGCTCTTTGACCTCAGTAAACTACAAACCCCAGAATTCCACAGGAGGTTGAAAGTGGAATAATAGCACTATAGCAGTGTAGTGCAGAAATGGCCCAGGTTAGGAACTTCTGCTGTTGCTGCTTTAAAAAAAAACAGCAACTTTCAAGCTTGACAGAGGGTGAAAGGGAAAAGGGAGCTGGGCAAGTACAAAACAACTTTGTGAAAAGGAGCTTAACGGGAATTTTGTTAACCAAGGTATGTTTGTATACATAAAACAGAATAAAATTAAATAAAGTCCTGGAGCGGATTGACTGCCCCACTGACATGGGAGCTAGAAGGCTCTGCTTGCTTTCTCTTCTTCTTTCTGTTCTGCCCCAACAGCTTACCGCAGGGCAGGAGAAGACAACGGCAGATCTTCGAAGCAAGCTCTGCAGTTCATGGAAAGCATCTCTTGCATCACTCTTTTAGCTCTGCAAGTATACAGATCAGGGCACAGGCTCTAGCTTATTGTTCGAGAGTATGCTTTGCGTACAGATGGTTTCAGATTCAGTCCCCTCCAACTGCATGTCAGGCAACGGTGGGCCCTGCCCTATCTGAAATCACAGGGAGCTTGGCTTGCCAGACCTCGGGGCTTGGCTCTGAATCTCCAGTTTTCGTGGGCTATCTCCAGGCAGAAGGCGAGGGTGCAGATTCTGCAATTTTTCTGGGCTCAGTTCCAGAGAAGAAGAAAAGGATGTGTGCAAGAGAGCTATCACATTGTTATAGCACTATATTCCACTTTAATATCCTGTGGAATTCTGGGATTTGCAGTTTAGGGAGGAGCATTTAGAATTCTCAGCCAGAATACTCTTGGGCCTCATTAAACGACAAACCCCAAAATTCTACACAATGTTACCATGGCAATTAAAGTGGAATATAGCGTTCTAACAGTGCAGTGTGATAGGGCTCCATATCTCCAGTTCAGCTAGTAGACTAGCTTCTTGCAAGGATTAATTGTTTGTTGCTGCAAGTGGCAAAGCCTCTTGGGTGGCTGGGGGTCTATGAATTTACTTAGCTTCTTCCTTGCCTTCTGGTCATTATGGCAGGATTTACCCTCCACTCTGCTCTGCATCTACTTTCTGGCTAGATTAAATGTGCCTTATCCCATCTCCCTAAGTAAATGGAAAGGGATAATATTTTCATTTCACCTTGATTTGGGAACAGCCCCTTCCATAAGATTTCCCTGTTTGGAAATTTCTAGCCTCTGTTTGGAAATTATGTCCTTCCTCTCTCCTTCAATCTATGTGTGTGTGTGTGTGTGTGTGTGTGTGTCTGTGACCGTTTCTGCACTAGATTGTTAAAGTGATATTATTCCACTTTCAACATCCTGTGGAATCCTGGGGTTTGCAGTTTAGGCAGGGGCCTTTGAGACCCCTCCCTAAGCTGCAAACCCCAGGATTCCACTGGATGTTAAAAGTGGAATAATAGCACTATAGCTAGCTAGTGCGGAAATGGCCTGTGTGGTGTGTGTGTGTGTGTGAGAGAGAGAGAGAGAGAGAGGATAACAAGCTGCAAGAAACTGTGGTTGATATTTAATGCATTACTCTTAATTATATCATTGGGGCCATTCCTAGGTCTCAGGTTTTGACCAGGAAATCTCAAATCCTGCAATAATCTTGAACTGATAACTCTGTGGGTAACTGCTCAGAGTCAGTGTCAAACTGACACTGGTGGCGCAGTGGTTAAATGCCAGTACTGCAAGCCACAAGGTTGTAAGTTCGATCCTGCCAGGCTCCAAGGTTGACTCAGGCCCTTTTCGCAGCGCCGGCGCTCGCGCAACGGAGGAGGGCGGCTCGCGCAAGAAGCCTTCTCCGGGAGGCTGCTGCTTCCCCCCTCCTTCCTTCCGCAGGCGAAGGAACGAGGAGGCGGCAGCAGCTCGCGCGTCCGTCCATTCCCCCCCCCCGCGCGCGGAAAGGAGCCTGTCCCCTCCACACACCCCCGCGCGCGCAAGAAAGGAGCCTGTCCCCTCCATCCTCCCCGCACACGCGCGAGAAAGGCGCTTGTCGCATCTGCCCCCCCGCACACGCGCGCGCGAAGCAGGACGTGTCGCGTCCGTCGCGCTAGCGCCCCGCCCCGTCCCTTCCTTCCGCAGGGGCGGAGGGAAGGAAGCGCGACCCGGCCGGCTCCCGACGCTCTGCACAAGAGGTAAGTGCGCGCGGGCGCCGGGAGCGTTGCGCGAGCGCGGGTGATTTTCGCTTGGAAGCGAAAATCAAAAAACCCGCGCTCGTGCCGCTTCAGCCCCGTGAGCCCAGCGGAAGTGGGAGTGCGTCGTGCAGAGCGATGCTCCCACTCCCGCGAGGCTCACGGGGCTGTCGCGCGAGAAAAGGCCCGTGCGAAAAGGGCCTCAGCCTTCCATCCTTTTGCAGGTCGGTAAAATGAGTACCCAGCTTGTTGGGGGCAAGTATAGAAATGTTTCGAAATACATGCTATTTGTAAGTTGTTCGCCGCCTCGATCCATATGGAGAGGCGGGATACAAATAAATAAATAAATAAAAATATGAACATCAACCAACCAATGCTCTTACACAATAGAAGACAGTTTGCTATGTTCATATCGTAGCAGTTCTAAAATAAAGTAGGTTACAATCTCTGCACCCTAAATGCAAACTTTTGAAGTATATGTGGACACTGGACTGCTGGGGCTGCCCAGGTATTTATTTGTGTGACCAGCAGCCCTAAGAATGACACCCTTAACTGAACGGAAAATAGCACCAGCTGCACCAACCCCTTTGCCCCCCCCCCAAGTGCTTCCTTGCCATTGTGCACGGCACGCTCCCATTTCCTTTCCTGCTGGTTGTCTACAGCTTTGTGCATTTTGTCAAGTGTATTGTCCACAGTGTGTGTGGAGTTGGGGGGTGGGTGGGCAGGAAAGAGATCATGAGTAGATTAGCAATGACTTGGAGCTTGCTTTGCTTTCAAACGCAGCTCTTTGGTGTTTCTCAGCGTGTGCTATTTTGGCAGGATTGAGGCCAAGGGGGAGGTGAAACCCCTGACCATGCATGTACAGTGCCTAGGGCCACAACTGGGAAAGGTTTCTTTTTTCCACTAAAGTAATCATTCATCCATTCATTCAAGGCATTTATATATCACGCCTCAGCCCACCAAGGGTCCTGAGATGAGGCAGAATAGGTAAAAACATTTAAAACACTATAGCTGGCCTTCTACATTTGTGGGTTCAACTTTCACATATTGGATCATTTGCAAGTTTCTCCAACCTCTGCCCCACGCCCCTGGCGCTTCTTTTCTGGGGGAGCCTTATCTCTTTGTGACAGCTCCGATCAGGCCATGGAGCCCTTTAAAAACCAGGCTCTGGTCCTCCTTCTCCTCTTCCTCCAGGAATCATCGCGCTATAACAGCTTAGTGCGGAAATGGCCCTGGTTTGGCCCCTGGGAGCCTCCTCTCCCCACCACGCCTCACCTTCCTTCCCACAGACACACACACATTTTGATCCTTGCATTTTTTCCACTTGTGCCCCAACCCTTGTGAACATGGAAAGGCGACTGTACAAAGATTTTTTTTAAAAAAAAATCAACAATGAAATAAAACACTCCTTTAAAAAAAAATAGAAGTCAAACAATTAAAACAACTGGAAGAATTTCAGGGACAATACAGAGCAAGACAGTTTTATAGGGTTGCCAAGTCATGACTATCTCAGACCCTGAAATGTCAGGCCAAAAACTGAGACCCAGGAATGACCCCGTTGTGATGTCAGCCCTGGTGATGTCACAGTGATTACATTTACAAGGGGCAGCCCCTTGTGATGTCATTGTGTGACACATTAAGCACCGGCCACAGCTGCGCAAACTATGTATTTCTCATTTGCTGTACTTGGTGGTTTTTCTACAACTGGTATACTCTGTATAGAAACCCAGTGTAGTGTAGCAGTTTGAGCATTGAGCTGTTCCCCTGGAGATCAGGGTTGGATTCCCTGCTTGGCTATGGAAACCTACTAGATGACCTTAGGCATGATAACTATCACCTTAGGTTCACCAAAGGCCATTTCCGCACGAGACAGTTATAGCGCTATGATTCCACTTTCAACATCCTATGGAATCCTGGGGTTTGCAGTTTCGGGAGGGGCCAATTGGCCCCTCCCAAAACTGCAAACCCCAGGATTCCATAGGATGTTGAAAGTGGAATCATAGCGCTGTAGCAGTCTGGTGCGGAAATAGCCAAAGTTGGAAACAGCTTGAAGGCACACAACAACAAGAATGCTCTGTGTATATATCACACTTAATGGCATGTGCATATGGTGCACACATCTTTCAAGGCAATGCTCTTGCCCTGAGATTCCTCACTCTTATGCTGAGAATCAAAGAGTGGCCAGGTCCTGACAACTGTTAACCCTACAGTACATTCAGAAGAAATGGAGCTATCTTGACTTCCCTTAGCAAGGAGTTCCATAGTTAGGGTGCTGCTACAGAGAAAGCCCTGTCATATCTTCACACTACCTTAGCTTTATGAGGTGTTGGGACACACAGCATGGGCTATACCGAGGACAGAAAATTTCAGGCATTTGTTTGCCTGCCGATACGAGTATGGGAGGAGGCAGTCTTTCAGATACAGTGGGCCCACAGTACGTTCTAGGGTTTGGTTCCAGGACACACACACATATGCACACTGTGGATATCAAAATCTGTGGATGCTCAAGCCCCATTATGTACAATGGTACAGTAAAATAGTGTCCTGTATATAAAATGGCAAAGAACTCAAACAAGTACTGGAGAGAGAATGAGGCCATTTCTGCCCTACACTATTATAGTGATATTATTCCACTTTCAACATCCTGTGGAATTCTGGGGTTTGTAGTTTACTGAGGCCAAAGAGCTCTCCAGCTGAGAATACTAAATGCCCCTTTCTAAACTGCAAATCCCAGGAGTCCATAGGACATTGAAAGTGGAATAATAGCACTATAACTGTGTAAGGCACAAATGGCCAGAGGGTCCTGCCATTCTACATGGTTATAGTGCTATTATTCCACTCTAATGGTCATGGGAACATCATATGGAATCCTGGGATTTGCAGTTTAGGGGGGGGTCATTTAGAATTCTTAGAGAACCCTTGGCCTCACTAAACCACAAACCTCAGAATTGCACAGAATGTTGAAAGTGGAATAATAGCACTATAACAGTGTAGAGCGGAAATGGCTTCATTCTCTCTCTGGCACTTGTTTGAGTTCTTTGCCTTTTTTTATACGGGAATAAGAGCACTACAACAGTGTAGTGTGATAGGCCCCTGAAAGGTCTGTAAAATAGCAGGAAGCTACAGAAAGGTATGCCTACATATCAGCATAGTTAGTGCTTGGCATGTGGCAAAATCAAGGTATATCTTTTGGGATTTTTAAAAAAATACTTTTGAGCTGCGGTTGATTGAACCCATGGATGCAGAACGCATGGATTTGGAAGGCTGACAATATCCTGGCCCTAAGCCATTTAGGGGTCTGTAAGAAACAGCTTGAAGACACAACAACAAGTTGTACTGAGTATTCAATAACCAGAATCCCTCCAGCTACCACAGCCAGTTCAAAGAGTTGTAGTCCAAAAGAGGAAATTTTCAGGCTCTGCCTAGCACACAACTGAAGTTAAGTAAATGTGAATGTTAGAAAATGTTGAAATTCTAGGCATACCCAACATTTCTGGTCAGTAAATGGTCTATAGAGTGGCCACTTTTTATTCCTTTGCTGGGATTCCTGTGTTTTATAGCAGCTGGAAAATTAGCTGTGTATTTCCTCCCGTTTTTCCATCTCCGTGCCAAGAAAGCCTTTGCCATTTTATTTGCTGCCTGCCCTACAGTTGTTAAAGGTAGAGGAGGGATCACCTACTAGGTGTGGGGAAAGCCAGCACTATCTGGAACAGTGGGGCTAGATACACAAAGACATTGTTGGATCTTGGCCATATACCAGCATTTGAAGCAGGAACTTTTAGAGCCTCTGCCTCTTTAATTCTTTCCCCCTCTTTGTAAATGTCTTTGACCCGAAGTTTCCTGAATCCCAAACAGCAAGTTATTTTAAGAATCCGGCACTATTTGGCTTTCACTTTAAAAGAGTAAACAATTCCAGAGGAGGAACATACTTGGCACAAAGCAGTAGTTGAAGCATGTCTGAGTGTATGCTCCCTGCTCTCCCTACTGCTATCTGTCAAGTGGTAGATAAAATGCAAAACATTTCTCTGGACCAAGGAAGCAGCAAGTGCAGTGTTCTGTATCCGGAGTCATTTCCGCACCATACTCTTAATAGTCCTATTATTCCACTTTCAACATCCTATGGAATCCTGGGGTTTGCAGTTTAGGGAGCGGCCCCAGAGAGAGCTGTTTGGCCTCAGCAAACTACAAAACCCCGAACTCCACAGGATGTTGAAAATGGGATAATAGCACTGTAACAATGTAGTGCGGAAACAGCCTGACCTTCTGAATCCTATTGGAATGGGAGCAAGAATGTAAACCATCTTCAAACACGAGATAAATGTCAGTGTGGAGCACCAGCATCACTCAGAAGATGGTACAGTGGGCCCTTGGTATCTGCTGGGGTTTGGTTTCAGGAACCCCTATGGATGCCAGAATTCATGGATGCTCAAGTCCCATTATGTACAGTGGTGTAGGAGAATGCATTCCCTATATGAAATCGAAAAATCAAAGTTTTCTTTGTGTATGTGTGTGTACATATATACATATACAGATATAGATAGATAGATAGATAGATAGATAGATAGATAGATAGATAGATAGATAGATAGATAGATAGATTCAAGCCGTGATTGATTGAATCCGTGGACACAGAATCTGTGGGTATGGAGGGCAGACTATGTTCCAAAATGTATGGAAGCAGGAGGTAACAGGTTTGTTCCCTGTCCTTTAAGCAAGGCTTCCAGAGAAGCAGCTCCCATCTTCAGTCATAATCCAGAGTTCCCTAAGTGTATTGAAGTCACGTTGAGATAGTAAATTCCACAAAAGATTCTCACTCTTCCCAGCAGTGAAAATAGAGTCTTTCCTTAGTATACAAAATCTTGCTTCCTTAATTTGATAGGGTTGGACCTGCCTTGGTTGACGGATGTGATTGGATCTGATTTATATCCCATCCTTCTCACCAAAATGCTAGCCACGGAGACTGGAGGACCTGTATTCCTGCTCTCTACCTCCATCACAGTTTCTTTTGTCTTAAAATTTATTTGTTAGGAATAGGAAAGAGGGTTAACCATATGTTCTTGTCTGCCCCTCCAATAGAGGCAAACCCATGGGGTCTTCCTGTTCTCACACTCACACTCCAAAGTCCCAGTCCTTTCATAGCGTTTCTCCAAACTATCCCAGACTGTGCAAAATCACAGAAGTGGCTAATGTTACTCCAACAAGGGCCATATTTGCACTAGACTGTTATAGCGTGATTATTCCACTTTCAAGATCCCATGGCATCCTGGGGTTTGAGTTTAGGGAGGGGCCAAGTGGCCCCTCCTGAAACTGCAAACCCCAGGATGCCATGGGATATTGCAAGTGCAATAATAGCGCTATAACAGTCTAGTGCAGAAATGGCTAAGAAAAGGCAATGACAGGAAGAGATTTCACCACCACTCATGTTTTCTAAACCTCTCAACTCCTCTTTGATCTCGACTTCTTAGAATGAGCCAGATGCAATTTGCCTTGAAGCAACTGAGCCTCTTTTGTGGACTTGTAGACATTTACACATAAATTCAAGCTGCTAACTTTTTTTCCTTTGGCCTTTGAGCAGAACTTGTTGCAGGGCAGCCACAGTTCAAGCAGTGGATATGTTGAAACTCACAAAATGAGGAGGAGGTGCTATTGTAAGCTCAGATAGTATGTATTCTTTAAGAGCCACAAAATTATTTATCAAGCTGAATGGAAATTAGCAAAATCCCAGGACTATACAGAACCAACTGAGTTAAATGTCATTCAGCTGCAGAGGAAAGGGACAGGAGAGGAAATAGCCTATTTTGAGAGAAATGCATGTATATTTTCATGCTTGAAATACATATAGATACAGACACTATTTTGCAAGTAGAAATATAGGTGTAGAGCTATGGAAAGGGACTCCCTTCCCCTGTAACTCTAGGAGAAATTGGAAGACCAGGCCTGGTGAACCAAACATCCAACTTTATTTAGAGGAAGAAATTTCTGTCCCCACCCTGACAGACCAGAATCTGAACAGTATGGGAGCCCTGAGCTCATATATTCTAATATAGTTTGCTAAAGTTGCCAACTCACTACCGCAAAGTGCATGTTCTAGGAAAATACCATGAAGCTAGTGGATTTGATAGAAGTTTTGGCTTCTAGGTGTCAGTTGGTCATCTACAGCCTCCTCTAAGATAAACAACTATTCCTCAATCTCTTGGTTTCTTAGAGAACAAAATATACCATGTGATCTTCACAGTGGCAGCTTGTTCTTCTAGAAGAAGTCCAGGACAAGACAGTTTTGCTCTGTTAGCCCATGCAAAGCCATATTTGTTTCCCTTCATTCCCCTTTTTTCAGTTAGAAGGACTGAAATCTAGTCCGCCTCTGTCTTAATTAATTCATTCCAGTAATCATCAAAAGCTGGTTGCCGTAAGGTTTCTTGGTTATTGTTTAGCAGCTCTTTTCACACATCGTTTTTTACATCAAACACGTATATTAATACAGGTGGCCCTCCACATTTGTTATGGTTGGGGGTATAGGACCCTTGCAGAAAATGGAAAAACCACGAACATCAAAATGTGTGTGTCTTTGGGAAGGGGACCAAGGCATGGTGGGGAGAACAGGTATCCAAAGTAGGTCAGGGAAAGGAAAGAGGGTAAGCGTGATGATCCTATACTTCTTCTCTCTCTTCCATCTACCTCATGGGGTGTAGGGGGGCATCAGGAGAAGATTTGTGGTGCTGAGAAATCAGACTGCAAGCAATCCTTAGCTGGCCAGGAAGCAGCTGGTGGAGGAAGAGAAGGACCAAGGGCAGGTTTTTAAAGGGCTGTGTGGCCTGATTGGCGCTATCTAGAGGGAAGGTTCCCCTGGAAAAGAAGTACGTCAGATGGGTAGGCGGGGGTTGGAGAAATTTGCAAACAATCAAACCCATGAAAGCCAAACCTGCAAATGTGGAAGGCTGACTGTACTCACATATAATACCACTACAACAACTAAGCATATAATAAACCATTTTATAAAATTCAGAATCTTGGTCCATTTAATTCAAACCCATCTACATGAGAGATACGAATCTTTACTTAATTGATTCTTGTTCGCATCAACAAACAATTTTAGAAATTTTCTCTCTGTGGAGTTAGATTGCAAAAATGAACTCTTGAACAGTTTTTCACACTTGGTGGTGGTTGTTGTTGTTGCAAAGAATTTGCCTGTGCAGAAAAACCAGCACCAAAAGGAGGACCCTCCTTTCACGCCACCTCCGCTGCCGTAGGCACATGCGTTGCGTCCATTGACTATAATGGGATGCAGAGCTTTGCATTTTTTGTTTGATGTGGGATTCCTGGGACAGAACCACTGCACATAGGGTGAGTGCACTGTATATTTTTGCAAAGTACACTGGGGTGGTTTGCATGATTTTTTTAGGTGCAAAAGCTTTTTTCTCCCACGTTCTCATCAAGCATGATAAAAACTTCTATGTTACTTTTTGAACTATGCTTATCAGCAGGCCCAGGATAAAGGCTTGTGCTGGCCACCTTCTAGTGAATTTTTCCAGACCAGCCTTCCAGAATAGTGCCATACAGCTGGCTGGCTGGCATCCAGCTGGTGAACTACAGTCACATAAGCTGGTGTTACGCCATCACAATTCACTTTTTGGGTTGTTTCAGAAGTCAGAGCTCTCTCCCAACCATGTAGTCTCCCAAACCTACCTTTTCTCAGCTGCAGCTCGACAAACTTAGCCATTTCCTGATCAGTGGAGATCAGGAGAGCAGCTGACAAGCATCCAGCAGTCTTCCTATTGCTGGATGCAGAGCGGTGACAGTGTGATGCAGCAGCTGAAAAAGCCAATGTAATTCTAGGCTATATCAATAGGAGTATAGTGCCTAGGTCAAGGGAATTACTAGTACCACTCTATTCTGCTTTGGTCAGACCTCAACTGGAATAGTTCTGGGCACCACAGTTCAAGAAGGATCTTGACAAGCTGGAACATGTGTAAAGTAGGATGACCAAAATTATTAAAAGTCTGGGAAACCAGGCGTGGTTAGGAGGGGCTTAGTGGGCTGGGTGTGTTTAGTCTGGAGAAGAAAGGCTAAGAGATTATATGATAGCCAGGTTTAAATGTTTGAGAGGGTGTCATGTGGAAGATGGAGCAGGTTGTTTTCTGTTGCTCCAGAGGCTAAGATATGGAGTAACAGCTTCAAACTATAGGAAAAGAGATTCCACCTAAGGAAGAACTTCCTGATGGTAAGAGGAGTTTGTGAGTGATATACTCTGCCTCAGAGTGTGGTAGAGTCTCCTTCTTTGGAGGTTTTTAAGCAGGAGGTTGGACTGGAGGGCCTTTGTGGTCTCTTCTAGCTCTGTGATTCTATGACACCATTTTCAGAGACCTCAAGAGGACATCTGGAGGTCTCTGCAGATGTCCTTTTCTGTGTGCCCATTGGGACAGGTCCTAATTACTTCCAGTGGTGGACTAGCAGTAGGTTGATGGCCACACGTGCCTCCAAAAGCACAGTATTCACCTTTGTGTATCTCTCTTTCTCACATTTGGATGCACATACACACACCCACATACACACACCACTCCACTCCACTACACTCGGGTGTTGGGAATTTCATTCCATGTATTGTTGTGATGTTCTGTTGTATTGTCTTTGACCCTGATTGTATATGTTGATGTTCTGCCCTTTGCTTTAAAGGGTGTTATAAATAAACATCATCATCATCGTCATCATCATCATCATCATTATTGCTATCACCATCATCATCATCATCATCATCATCACACATACAAACGCCCTTCCCGTCTCACTATGCAGGGATGGAGAAATTTAAAGCTTCCATTCTATGCATGCTTTGAAAGCAGGTGTCATGGCAGTGAAAGACAGTGTGAATTAATTTTAAAGACCCTCCCTATTAAGAGTTTAACTTGTTCCAGGTTGTCAACTGTGCAGAGCTTGGAAAAGTTTCTTTCTTCATCTACTGATTGGAGATTCTCTCCGCTGTTCCCAGCCAGCATGGCAATGTCCACGCAGGCTGAGGAGTTTTAGGAGTTGTAGTATATGAAGATGACCTTTCCACACATCTTGGCCAGGGAAGGAGGGGGAATATAATGTGAGAGGAAAGATGGAAAGATGGACACAGAAGTTATACTTACCACACAACAACTTCTGCCCCACAGTTATTATTTCCCCAGCCAGCCAAACAGCTGCTACACATTCACAAGGGCAAGTGAATAAGGACATGTGAACAAAGGGGAAAGGGGGAAGAAGATCGGTTTATCTAACCCAAATTTTAGTGGCCTTCCAAGGCACTGGAAACTGTTGTGAAACATGAAACATGATTGTTTTTCTGGTTTGCTTATCCTTCCTCTATGTGTGTCTGTGTGTGTGCTCTGTTGATTATGGCCAAAGAGTTGTTTTCTTCTATTAGGGAGTTTACCACCCAATAAGAGCATTGTTTGAAAGAGGAAGGAGAGGGCGTGGGATTATTTTTTTAATCCATAGGATGCTTTGTGTAGGAGTTGGGAGCAAACAGGAGAAGCCGAGGTGGTTTCTTTGGTACGAAGATGATGCAGAATTTTTTTCTCAATTGATTCATCATCTAATGCTTACAGGCCAAGCCTGTAGAAAGGTGCCACTTTGTATGCCTTCTAGTGGTGGGATGTTAGGGAAGGAAACCACTGAAGAACTTGGCTAAGTCCTCCTCTCTTCCCACTGCAGTCAGAGCCTGGGATGAATGTTTTATTCCAAAGGCCACAAATCTTCCTGTTTCCATTTGTTGAGTACCTAGTAATGAGCATTGAGGGGGTCAGACACAGTAGTTGGAAAAGATGCTGAAAGAAACAGAGGGCACAAGATGAGAGTATTGGAGGAACACACCTGGCCATTTCCATACTAGACTGTTATAGCGCTATCATTCCACTTTCAATATCCTATGGAAACCTGGGGATTGCAGTTTTGGGAGGGACCACTTGGCCCCTCCCAAAACTGCAATCCCCAGGATTCCATAGGATGTTGAAAGTGGAATGATAGCGCTATAACAGTCTAGTACGGAAATGGTTACCTGTGTCAGGAAACTGGGAACATATTTTCTCAGCTCATTATCCCTGAGATCAGGGGCTTGAAGCAAGAGCTGAGAACGTCATTTTGGAAGATAATTTTCTACCCTTTGCTCTTTTCCCTCCTTCCTCCTTTTAAAGATTAACTTACTGACATTCTCCATTTGTTTCTCATTATTTGGAGAGTGATGTGTTCACAATGTGTTATTAACCTGTTGCCTTTTCTTTTTCTTTGAAAATGTACAAGTCCTCCTTCCACATTCATGGGCTTGACCTTCACAAATTTGATTATTCGCGAGGTGCACACGCAACTCTCCACCCATTCACTTCCTCCCATTCCCTTGTGTTTAGGCATGGCAGAAGGAAAACAAGCACCCGAACAAGAGACAAAGAAATGGAGGGGGGAGCATGCATGTGCTGTCCTTTCCCCTCCAGAGCCCCCCGCTCCATTCTCTTGTCTCTGGCCCTGGTGCTGAGAACTCACACTGAAGCAAAAGGCAAGGGA
This sequence comes from Ctenosaura bakeri, assembly GCA_948474755.1. Taxonomy (NCBI): domain Eukaryota; kingdom Metazoa; phylum Chordata; class Lepidosauria; order Squamata; family Iguanidae; genus Ctenosaura; species Ctenosaura bakeri. Next base: position 53,234 of record CAOLHI010005297.1, on the reverse strand, counting down.
ATGGGAGGGAGGAGGCTGGTGTAAGCCTTTCTTCTCCCCTTTGGAGCTCCCCCTCCCATTCATTTGCATCTGGCCATAGTGCACAAAAGGCAAGGGAGTGGGAGGGGTAGCCCTGGAAGAAAAGGGGAAGGGGATCACAGGAGGGATTTATTCACACTTTTTCCACTTTCACAAGGGTTCTGCACCCCAAACTCTCATGAAAGTGAAGGGGCCACTGTGCTTAAAAATAAAGGAATAGTCAAATGAACTCCGAAATTACTTTCAAAAGTAATGTTTTAGGAGTAACAGGCACACCTTAGATAACAAAGCCTCTGATAGTGAAGTTCCTTCTTACAAACCTGCCCAGCCCCTCCTTTTCCCCTGTCTAGCTTGAAGTTTTTTTCAGCAGCATTGGCATTGGCAGTATAGTGAAAGAGGGCTATAGAAACAGAGGCCCTTTTCACGTGGCGTTTTTAAAGCGTATTAAGCACGCTCCCTCCCCCCTTCACGAGCCGCCGTACTGCATGACGTTCTGGTGAACCAGGTGCTATCACAGCCACAGATAGTGCTGATAGCGAGTTTTCTTATTTACGCTTGAAAGGCGAAAATAACCTCCCTTTCACGCATTGGTCGCGTGACCAGAGGGCCTGCAGAGCCGTCATCCGGTGTGCTTCCAGGAAGGACCCGGGAGTGGGTGGGGGTGGGCAGTCCCTGCTGCCTGTCCCTCATGCTGCAGCTCCTGGGGATGCTCTGCCCAGCAGCAGGCTGGCCGCTGCCCCCATTGCAGCAGGGAACACTGCACGACACGTCGCCGCGAGAGGCCACCCCAGGGCTGCGCCGCCACTCACACTCGAGACGACAGCAGCCCCCGGGGTCTGGCCGACTGTGTTTTTTTTTTTTCCAAACCTGGAGCTATCGTTAGCATGTTACCAACATAGTATGAAACAGCCTGTTGGCAGGATCTATCATGCTACCATTAGCACAATAGTTGATGAAACAATAAAAGAAAAAAGAAAAACCACCGACCAATCAGGGATAGGGACAGGGTGGGACCTGGATGTGGCCCAGGATGCTGACATGCGGGCAAGGCACCGGGTGGGGACTGGTGCTCTCTCGCGAATGCCCTACCATGTGCAGACTGCAAGGGGCTCTCTACTGGGCCTCTTGCGATATTGGCAATATCTTGAGGGCTCTAGTTCATCGCACTATCAAGGTAAGGTGCGAAAAGGGCCACAGACTTTTCAGTGTACAATTGCAGTAGTATGTCTGCAGTAAAGCTTGAGCTGGAAAAGAATGAGATTATTCTCAGGTTGATCCTATTATAGCTGTGTGTGCTTGCCCACAACAGGAGCTGCCTTGAGAATCCCTTACTGAGCATATGTGAACAGCAAAAATAGAGAAGAAAGGAGAAGGCATATAAGCCTGCCTCATCAGCATGTTAAAAAAGCATGGATCTGTAGTCTGCTGCCAAAAAAGTAGAGGCTGGTGACAGAAAGGAAAGGAAAAAAATCATCTCTGCATGCATTTTGGAAGATGATTTCAAGTGGTCTGTAGAAGGTTCAAGTGTTTTTGCTACTTATGCAAGGCTTACCTGGCCTTCTTTTCACATGTGTGTATTATTAGTTTTGAATTAAATTTTGCCAAAACATTGTGAACTGCTGTGTGTGTGTGTGTGTAGGAACCTCTTTCTATTCTTTCCATGTTATTCTGCCTCTGGTACCAAATTTTCTCTGGTACCAGGAACATACCTACTTCATCAACTGGGGTTAATTTTTAAAAAGTAATGATTTTACCAGTTGCTATATTATTTTCCCAAAAAAAAAAAAAAAAAGGAATTGTGATGCCATCAGCCTCCCAAACTAATATGTAACAATTCCTCTCCTAATATTTTTTCCCATCTGAAAAATGGAAAATTTGCTACAGGGGCTATATATTTGGGAGGGTCCCAGCTTGTATGTTCTGGACGTCTAGTAGGTCAAGAAGATCTGTAAGGTGCAACATGTGAAATTTCTTTCAAGACTGATGTGCACTTAGAAATAATTTTGTCACAACAGCAGTAGGCGGAAACCTTGGCTGAGATCCTACATTGGGATTGCAGATGTGGAGTTGTGCATACAGAATTACATGTTAACTATGTACTCTGCAATTCCTGTGTTGAATGGCAGCATTGCACAACTGAACCAAGACATCTGAATGCGTAAACAAATGCACACCTTTTGCATAGCTCCACTTCTGCAACTGATTACAGCTGTTGCACATTGAACAGAAATGTCCAGCTCCTTCCATAGGAGAACTTGCTCATCCATGGAACAACAACTATATTCTGGTTCTTGTTTTGAACGCTGTATTCTTCATTCTAAAAACAAAGCAGATCATGATCTCAAAATGTTCAGTTTTTCCGTGGATGGGTGGGAGGATTCTTTGGAAAAACCAACAGAATGTGGTTTTTTCCTCCTTTTTCTGTTTTTCCCCCTGGAGGCTTCTGTGTCTGCAGCTGAAATCCAGATGGAAAGTCAAAGCTGTTCTAAATTTTTTACCTTCGCCAAATTCAAGAAAGGTGGACAGAGCCCGCAGGACGTCAACAGCTAGAAAAAAAAGATGTGGAATAGGGACAGAAAACATGTGGCCGGTCAGGTGTTTTTCCAAGTGTATTTCCCATTATCTGTCACCACTGGCAGTGCTGACTAGGGCTGATTAAAACTCCAAGCCAGCAACATCTGGAAGGCCACATGTTCCCCATCTGTGATATAGAAGCAACATTATTAAAAAGGCTTGATAATAATTAGCAAGCTGCTTTCGGACAGGTCAGAGCATTTGTCTTTTCAGCCAATATCATCTACCCTAATTAGCAGCAGCTCAGATACCAGGGACTTTCTGAATGCTCAGCATGCACTCTGTCTTTGGGCTACTGAGCCCTGAAAAGATAACCCAAGGAGGGGGATAAAACCAGAACATTTCTTGTAAGGTGGCTAATGCTGCATCCTTGATCTATCTCATATTTCTCTCAAAGCAGAAATTGAGAGGAGACAGTAAGCTAACTGGAAAAGAATAGTATATTCGGGGTTCATGTGCACAGGAAGAGAAAACCCAAGCATTTGTGTATTGCGAATGGAGTGAATGAATCAGTGACTGTGGCCATTTCCGCACTGGACTGTTATAGCACTTTGATTCCACATTCAACATCCTATGGAATCCTGGGGTTTGCAGTTCCGGGAGGGGCCAAAGCGCTATAACAGTCCAGTGCGGAAATGGCCTGTGTCTTGTTATTAAAAGAAGTACCAGCAGAGGGTAAGAGAGAATCGGCAAGTATAGTGGTTTGAAGATTGGGCTAGGATCCCAGGGGTCAAATCTCGCTCAGCTATGAAAACCCATTGGGTGTCCTTAGGCAAGTCACACTCTTCCACCTCAGAGGAAAGCAGTAGTAAACCTCTGAATAAGTCTTGCCAACAAAATCCAAGGAGGTCGCCATAAGTCAGAGTTGTCTTGAAGCTGAGGTTAGCTGGCTGAAGGTGGAGTGACCTCTTTGTGATAGCCTTGCCTCAAACTGAGATGCCTTGTATTTATATAACTCAGAATATCCAGCGCATGTATGTTGCTTCCAGCTTGGGCCAGGTTTTCTCTCAGAGCAAGCCTCGATCCCAGCTTTCTGGCAAAGCAAAACAGATGTTTTTCACACCCACCAGATCCTCTCCCACTACTCTCTAGATAATTGCAAACAGAGCCATGTGTGCATCTGGAGAGACTTTCTCTTTAATGGGACTTTCACTCTTGCAGTGAAACAATGAAATGGAAATTCAGCTTTCCCTGCTTTCTTAAGAGGAACTGCTTTAATGAGACTTACACTTTTACAATGAAAATCCCACTAAAGCAGCTGCTCTTAAGGACGCAAGTAAACATGGATTTCTATTTATCCAGCAGGTGTACTACTTGCCTGACCAATAAAACAATAACCAGGAGTAGGAGAAGAGGAACTACTTAGAGTGAGGGCAGGATTAAGATTGCTGAAGTAAATAAACTTAACTCATTAACTTGCGTTTAGTTTAGGGTGTTTTTTTTCCTCATATTGAAAAGGCAACCTAAATTGTCAAGGAACTGGAGCAGCTCTCCTGTGAGGAAAAGTTACAGAGTTGGGGCTTTTAGCTTAGAGGAAAATAGAAAATAAGGGTTGATACAGTTGTTGTTGTGTACCTTCGAGTTGTTTTCAACTTCTAGCAACCCTAAAGGAAATGGATCATGGGTTTTTCCGGGGCTAGAGTGTGTGATGTACCGAAGATCACCCAGTAGGCTTTCATGGTCAAGTGGGGAATTTTAATCCTGGTCTCCAGGGTTGTAGTTCAACACTCAAATGACTACACTACACTGGCTCTTAGTGATATGGTAGAAATATATAAAATAATACATGCCTTGGAAACCTTGGAGGGAGAGTGGGGAGTTCTCTGTTTCTCGTAAAATAAAATAAAACCTAGAGGTCATCCACTGAAACTGAATGATGGAAGAGATCTGCCCCAGAAAAAAAGAAATGTTTTTTCCCCACAGGATATAGCAGTGGCCATCCAACTGGGTGATTTTAAGGGGAATTCAGCAAATTCAGGGAGGGTTTTGCTATCAATGGCTACTGTTCTTGTCAAGTGTTAGCAGGGATGTGGAAAGTCTGTACCATGGACTGGATGGAGTCTGGGGTGCCCCAATTTGCAGTCCCTGAAGCCCACCCTTGCCTGGGGAATCCTGGGACTGGGAGTGGAGGGAGGAACATTTAGCATTCCCAGCCAGAATGCACAAATGCCTTGTGAAACTATGAGCATTAGAATTCCACAGGACAGAACTGTTGCAGTTAGAGTAGAATAATAGCACTATAATTGTGCAGTGTGAATAGGCTCTTGATCTTCAGTATCAAAGGCAGTGGGCAAGATCTTACCTAAGCTTAGAAGTCTGGGAATTCTGAAGGCTGCTCCTTTTTTTGTTCACCTGAACAGATTTTCGTGGACAGTCAGTCTACAGGGGCTGAAGCTGCAATAAGGCACCGGCTGGCTGCCATTGTCCAGCTAGAAAAAAACATTGCACAAGGAGGTACTTGATACCTCCATGTACAATGCCCAAAGAAGTAATTACACTAGTGTAACTCCACTTTATGCCAGTGTAAGTGACATAGAGAATTTTGGCCAATTTGCCTCTCCAAGGAATACAAGCAGCAGTGTATTATTGTTATTATATTCTGCTAATTAATTTATAATTACCATATATAATTATTGGGTATAAATCAACCTGAATTATAACTCAAGGGCAGGTTTTGGGGCCAAAATTATGGATTATGGATAGGCTGAGGGTCATTCCACAGAGAGGGGAAAATACCAGCACCACCCCAGGGGGCTGGCTGCCTTTGGCTGCCACTGCCACCATTTCCCACTCAGGCATCCATAATGGACTTTTGCCTCTCTACTCAGAGAAGGGGGTGGTTCCTTTTTGATGAAAGTTAAGGTACCATATTAACTCTTACCAAAACAGGAACCATCCCTTTCCCTGAGTTGAGGGGTGAAAGGGAAGAGCTAAGTCCATCCCGGGAGAACCTAAAAGAAGAATCGACCCCCTCTGCTTTCTTCGTTGCAGCATCACTTCTAGTCTGTTTTGAACACCTGGGTGGGAAAATGGTGCTCTTCCTCAAAAGAGCACCAAAAGAGACTCCTCTTTTCTTTTTTTTTTAATAAGAGTTAAGGTACATTACTTACACTGACTTGTATATAAGTCAATCCCAGTTGGTGAGGGTCAATTTTCTGACTCAAATTTTTAGACTTATACATGAGTATATGCAGCACCTGCTTTTCTCTGACATACAGGTAAAAGAGGTGACATACAGCTAAAAAGCTAATGATAAATTTAAAAAAATAAGCCACCAAGAAGGTTCTTTCACATATGGGTCAGTGATGATGTGACCTGAAGAAAGGATCCTAAGACCAAGGCAGTTTCATATAAATCAGATAAGGACTTTTATCACATGTTAAATTTGTTGCACAATTTCATTGGCTTAGTTCCATGTTCCATGTTTGATATTTCCTTATCACATGACTCTCTAATTGTTGCACTGCATTTCCATCATTGTTAGATTGCATCTATTCACTGATGGGGAAGAAAACATTAAATGGCTCCAATATCGCTGCTGTTCCCTATTGTTTCTTGGTGCAATTGTTTAATTCTGCTGCAGTTCCAATATCCTGGCAGTCATGTGGGTTGAGTAGGCATGGTTCTCCTCTTCTCTTCCTCTCTGTCCCCAGTGTGAGGTCAGTCCACTTCTGGTGTCTGGGCAAAGAGGACATCATGGTGCACAGGTACAAAGTTGCCATTACCCCATTGCCCACTACATATTTCTCATTTTTTAAAATTTGTTTTGCCCTGATAGTGCAATTGCACTGCTGTGGTGGTCACCAGCATGGCACATTTACACAATAATAGCAAAACAAATAAAAAATGCATACTGGGAGAACTGAAGTTTCACAATTGCAGCCCAAAAGAAAAAGCAAAAAAACCCAAAACCAAACACATGCACTAGTGCAGACACATATGAGAAGACAGTCAACAAGGCAGTGCAGAAGACTGCTGGAATGTGCATCACCAAAGTGGCACCACAGCGTTATTGCAGAGAAGAGGTGGAAGTGATTGTTTCTGTATCAGTATGTTTCCATTTATTTAAACAAGCGATTGCTGTAAGACAACAAGCTGGAGTGATAAAGCCCTTGATGTATAAACTGAATGCATCATTTAATGCTTTTTTAACTTTTGCATTCTATATTGGTTTAGATGCTCTGTTTTGATTTATATTGTAAGTTGCTTTGAGTCCCATTCAGGAGAAAAGCGGGATATAAACAAATAAATATAGGGAGATGCAATCTTTCAGATACTTTCCCTATATGAAAGCATTTTTTTAAACATCTTTTGCATGATGAAGAAGCCAGTGGAGCTTCAACCCCTTGCATGATGTGTTTTGTACATTTTGGTTGGCCAGTAAAAATGTTACTCTTTTGTGGATTTTGGATTACCTCCCTATATGAGCTTGTGTGAGTCTTACGATCCTCAAGCAACTAATTGACATTATAAACAACCATGTCTTAAGATCCCAAAAGCAACTGATTGGCCACTGATAGAACAGAACGTGGCACCATAGCCTGATCCATTACGGTTCTTATGTTTTGTGAATTAACTTGGCTGTTTTTGATCTGTTGTTGTTGTTAGAGCAGAAGAGCTGATTGCAGAGCTAATTTTATTCAAGCATATCTCTTCAGTCTCTCTCCCTAGCTTGTTACTAAAACTCCTATAGTACAGCACCTCAGTGCATTTTTAGTATTAAGCAGAACAATTTGATCATCTCAGCTTTCATTTTTTAAGAGTCTTATGCCTATATTTTATTATCTTCTTTTAATATTTACAGTCTGCATTTGTACTACATTGACATCAAGCAACAGACAATGTATATATAAACCAGATAATAATAGCAGCTGCATCACTTGCTTAAATCAATACAATCCAAAGACCCAAAGAACATTAAAAGTGAATAAATAAAATGTGAATAATAAGAGCATTATAAAACAGTTGGAACAGAGTCCAAAAGTCATTCTACTGGCAGCAAAGATAAGCGTGACAATACCTGACTGGGCCTAATAAAATCTTAGAAGCTTGAAATGCAATTAACGGAGATGCTTGCTTTCAGGATACTGACATCCAAAGTCAGCAGAGCACAGTTAGCAGAAGTAAGGAAAGTGATTAAAATGTGATTAATTTGCACAATTTAGCCAGATACACACACGCATACACACACACACCTGAAAACAGATGTGGGCAGCTATTCCTGAATTCATACCTCAGGCGTGGTACATCCCTGAGATAAACAGCCTAAGGTTTGAAGAGAACATTGGCAAACCTAATATGTAAAGTGCAGCAAGCAGAAGCTGCTGTTGTGGATCAAAAAGGGGGTTTCTTACCCCAGAAGGTGGGCAACTCAGGGGTCTCCCCTGCCATGCCAATGCCTTCATGAAAAGGTGGGGAATTATAGCTCAAAGATGGCCAGCAAAAGGGCCTTTTCACCTGTGTATACCGGAATTCACATACACACACACACAAGCAATCAAGCAGTCTCAGAGACCATAAAAGGCTAACAGAAGGAAAAGAAGGAAAAATTGTATAGCAAGGAGTTAGGTGGAAGTGGGCAATATTTACCAATCCTAAAGAGAAGAAAGTTGAGGCAAGATGGCAGAAACATGACTGTTTGAGAGCAGCATAGAAGAATGAAAGAAGGTCTGGGGTGCAGAGTGATGCCCAGGTGCTAGCATGTCACATGATACAAAATTACCTGGGCTGAGAGTTAGGGCTGGAGTTATACCCTTATTCTGTCGTGAAGAGGAAGTAGTTAGTGGTTCTCTGACAGAGCAAACAGAGGGGTCCAAAGATGGCTAATGGTCTGAGCATTAGGTGACAAAGCATTGATGGGAGTCGTGATAACTTCTTAATGTCTGGGCAGGTGAGGAAACAATGGGGGAAGTTCAGCAGGAAGGAGGTTACAGGACGTTGGTCGTTGTTGCTTTGTCTGGGAGTTTCGATGGCTAGTTTTCTAAGTTTGGGGCATTGGGAAGATAATCTTCTCTGCCTAATCCTCAGTGAAGTTATGACCTGCTCATGCCTTGAGGTCCCCTCTGACCTAATTTTGCGCATGTCCAGACAGTCCCCTTTGCCAGAATGGCTTCCCAACCATAAATATATGGTTTATATTTAGTGCCAATTAAATAATGTTCATTGCCAATTATATCATGGAGTGGGGGTGTATGGCACAGTAACAGTTTTATTTATACCAGCCCAAACCAGTCATGAGAGCTAGCCTAGTGTAGTGATGTGATTGTTAAACTAGGACTGCAGGGAACCTGAGGTCGAATCCTCACCTCACTTGCCTTGGACAAGTCCCACTCTCTCAGCCTCAGAGAAAGGCAACGACAAACCTCCTATAAATAAGTCTTGGCACAAAAACTATAAGATAGGGTTGCCATAAGATGGAGTTGACTGGAAGGCACACAACAACAATATCTAGTCAATCCAGTGGTGCCTTACTGCTGGCAAGTCATAATATCTAATATTGCACAATATCTAATATTTCACAATAATATCTAATATTGCACATAATATCTAATATTGCATATTTCCTTTGGTGTCTAAAAGGTTTGAGGAAGGGCTATGCAGAAGAAATTGTAGCTTAGTAGAGGCCCATTAACACTACACAATCATAGTGCTACATTCCACCTTAACTGCCATGGCAGTGGAATCCTGAGATCCTGGGATCTGCAGTTTAGGGAGAAGCATTTAGAATCCTCAGTCAGAGAGCTCTAGTGCATCACCAAACTACAAACCCCAGGGCTCCATAGACTGTATCCATGGCAGTTGACATGGAATATAGCTCTGTAAATGTGTAGTCTGAAAGGGCCCCAGTGGGTTTCCATGACCAAGCAGGGGAATCAAACTCTTAATCTCCAGAGTCATAGTCCAATGCTCAAACCACTACACCATGCTAAGCGTATCTCCAAAATATTCCCTGGAATCTTTGACTGTCATAGAGGTTCTATATCTGTATTTATTGGCAGTCAGAGAAGTTGTGAAAAGTGTTCCCCAAAGACAGAAAGTTTGGGTAACACTGAGCTGGATGATAAACTGAACTGTCAATTGCTTTGTATCTCAGAAGACTATTTATGAATGTTAAATAATACTCCTTCCCCTTTGTACATTCATTAGCATGGGACAGTTGTTGGTTCCTCTCACGAGGCATACCATTTGATGAAAATCAATCTTACAGTGTTTTACTGAGAAAAGAAAAAGTAATTGAAATATTTCTTTGCCCTTTTCCCAAAGAACATTGGAGTCTGGGGACTGTTTCCTTCCAATGTAATGCAAGATAAATAGCTAGCAGTGGTATTAATTAAAGCTGAGAAAAGTCCTTGTTGGAATGAGGCATTTAATCACCAGCTTCCCTGCTGTGTGATCTGTCTTCAAGCTAAGAGCATCCTTGTCTTTGATTAAGCAAAGGGATACCCTTGTCTTTTCCTTCTGGCTGTTCCATTTTCTTCTCAACAGGTCTTTTGGATTATTTTACGTTCAGACTCAAATCTGATGTGAGAGCTCTTGTGTTTGGAGCTCCCAAAGTCATGATTTGAGTTAGCTCCTCAGTGCAAGGATAGGAGATTCTAAACTTAATTCTTTGCTACAGCTGGAATCAAACTTCAACACACACACCTTTCATAAATTGTGGAAGGGAAAATGTGCAGATGTAAGCGGCTAAAGGTGAAGTTTTCTGCCAAAGCTTATACCCACTTTGGGGGGAACAAATTTGAACAGGAGCAATGACACGGGCTGATGATTATGCAATTGAGAGTAAACATACATATTTGAATGACCCTGCACAAATCAAATGCTGATAGATCTTCTTTTTGTTTTGCAAAAGATACACATACAGGTACCGTAATCAGGGGGAAAAAGAATGCTACAATCATTGCAAACAGTTGAACATTCTGTGTGGTGCTTATAGACAGAGGGCTCCTGCTGCTCATAGTTAAAAGGAATTGTGCAGCTGTTCCATCCTTTTTCCTTAATGGATTTTCTCTGGTGAGATACAAGACAGAAGAAACAAAGGGAGACCGAGGATGATTGTGTCTAGATCCCCTCCTACGTTCAGCGAATGTGGCATTCCTAGGCCACAACAATACCATGTTTTAGAACCGGGGTGGGCATAATGTACCCTGCAGGCTGCATGCATTCCCTGGAAAACACTTGTGTGACCTCTGAAGCTCTCCGCCAGTCAGCCAAAGCCTCTAGCACCCCGCTTTTTAAAAAGTAGTGAGATTTTCAGGAAATGTTTGGTTCAAAACCAAACAGAAAGCCCCCCCAAAATGCATGAAAACATGAGCAAATACCCCATTCCACCTCCACAAGCACCCCAGAACTCTGTACTATCCCCAAATACCTGTTTCCTCTCCAGTCCTTCTCAAAATGGCAGCAAGAAATAACACAACATCATTTCCTGTCACCATTTTCAGAGGGAAAGTGATGGTATTTGGATTTGCTGTAGGGAAGCCTGGAGGGCAAATTGGCCCCTTGGCCCCCTTGCAGTTGTTCATCGTGGTCTAGGAATAACTGATCAGGTATACATGCATATGGTCAGAGCTGTTTGGCAGTGGAATATGCTACCTCGGAGTGTGGTAGAGGCTCCTTCTTTGGAGGTTTTTAAGCAGAGGCTGGATGGCCATCTGTCGGGAGTGCTTTGATTGGGTGTTCCTGCATGGCAGAGGGTTGGACTGGATGGCCCCTGGGGTCTCTTCCAACTCTAGGATTGTATTTCAGAATATCTAATTTATAGATATGTAAGCATACAGAAGCATCCCTATTGACCATACAACAAAATCCCAAATAGAAGTGGTAATGTCTTTATCAGGCCAACCAAAGGGCACAAAATGCAAAACACTGGTTTATCAAAGCCAGCTGGCTTCTTCATCAGGAAAAGATGGTAAAAATAATTTAGGGGAAGGAAAATGGTAGTGTTACGAGTCACAGGTCTTCCTGTTGCTTGAGATGTTTGCTTAAGGTGTTGTTTAAGATTGTCCTTAAGGGAGAGTTGAGACAGGTAGAGGCCATACCCCTTCTTGGCCAGCCACAAGAGGACTTGGAACAAAGGCAGTAAAAGAAATGCAATAAAAATTCCCTTCAGCATTAGCAGCACCAGAATGGTGTGTGCACTTTCCCAATACTATTTAGGCAGTCTTTACTTATAGATGCTCTCACTACCTACGCAGCTGATAGATAAACTCTTTATTCGCATCAGCCCCAAGTGAATGCAACGGAAATAAAGTATTCCGGTAAAGTTAAAAGTCACAGTTTTACAACACTGATAAACCATTCTAGTTAAATGAAGTCCATATAATATACAATGCAAAACATTCATAAAGCAATATAAAACCAGAAAGCCATGCTCAATCTTGGTTTAGCAGCACTCACTATGGATTTTGCAGACATAGTTGTCAACATGTTATCTTGGGCCATTTCTGCACTACACTGTTATAGTGCTATTATTCCACTTTCAACATCCTGTGGAATCCTGAGGGTTGCAGTTTAGGGAGGGGCATCTTTGGCTTCAGTAAACTGCAAACCCCAGAATTCCATAGGGTGTTGAAAGTGGAATAATAGCACTATAAACAGTGTAGTGCGGAAATGGCCTTGGTCTGCGAAAAGAAAGGGCGCATAAAAATCAGATGAATGCCATAGCATAGATATCAAGAGGAGAGAGATCAATTCCCTCCTCAGATCCCTATAAAAAGGACAAAACAGCACCATGTGGACTACCATTTCAGTGCTGCCATCACTACAAGGACAAAGCCAATCTTGCAATGGGATTCTTTTTTTTTTAAAAAAAAAGGCCCTCAAGCACAACAGACAAGTGTGCTCATTCTTGTTTGAATGAGAGCTGTTTGCATTTAAGAAATGCTAAATGACCATGTGCGGAGTTTTCTTACAGCAGCTAAATAATTCTGCAGTTTAGCATTACAAAGAAACTGCCCGATTAAATTTCTTGCTTTGCCAGATCCTAAATTCAACAGTATTAGGAGCAAAAGACAGCAAAGACTTGGAACCATTACTGAAGAACATCAAGGCGGAAAGTGCAAGGGCAGGTTTACAATTGGGAAAACAAAAATAATGACCACAGGTGATTTACATGGCCTTAAAGTAGACGATGAAGACATTGAAATAGTTCATGGTTTTTCATACCTTGGCTCAGTCATTAATCGTAATGGAGACTGCAGGCAAGAAATCAGATGAAGACTGGAGCCATTTCCGCACTGGACTGTTATAGCGCTTTGATTCCACATTCAACATCCTATGGAATCCTGGGGTTTGCAGTTCCGGGAGGGGCCAGTCGGCCTCTCCCAGAACTGCAAACCCCAGGATTCCATAGGATGTTGAATGTGGAATCAAAGCGCTATAACAGACCAGTGTGGAAATGGCCCAGGACTTGGAAGGGCAGCTATGAAGGAATGAGTCAAGCTCCTGAACTGTAAAGATAAATCATTGAATTCTAAAGTTAGGATTGTCCATGCAATTATATTTCCAGTTTCTATGTGTGGTTGTGAAAGCTGGACAGTGAAGAAAACAGATAGGAAGAAAATCAACTCATTCAAAATGTGGTACCAGAGAAGAGTTCTATGGCTACCCTGGACTGCTAAAAAGATGAATGGGTCCTAGAGCAAATCAAGCTAGAAGTCTTCCTAAAGGACAACATGACATGTCTCACTAGAAAAGACAACAATGCTTGGCAAGGTAGAAAGCAGTAGGAAAAAAAGAAGACCCCATTACTGGTATATAGACTCAGTCAAGGAAGACACAGCTCTGAGTCTGCAAGACCTGAGCAAGGCAGTTGATGATAGGGTGACTTGGAGAGCACTCATCCATAGGGTCGCCATAAGTCGAAGTCAGCTTGACAACATTTAGTAACAACAACAAAAATCAACAAGCATTCTGGAGAAAACTCAAAAGTGGCGAAGCTTTGTAGTGACGGCCTTCATCCAGAGACTGTTCTGAGAATCATTAAGAACTAAAGCAAGCAAGCCAGAGGGAGCAGAATTTGGCATGAGACAGACAGAATTTGGCATAAGTGTTATAACCCTGTCAAGCAACAGAAGGAAGCCCCACTCCAATCATAGGCCATTTCCGCACTACACTCTTATAGCACGATTATTCCACTTTTAACATCCTATGGAATCCTGGGGTTTGCAGTTTCGGGAGGGGCTGGCCAGCCATTCCCGAAACTGGAAACCTCAGGATTCCATAGGATGTTGAAAGTGGAATAATCACGTTACAAGAAGGAGCCCTGGTGGCACAGTGGTTAAATGCCAGTAGTGCAAGCCACAAACCACAAGGTTGTGAGTTCGATCCTGCCGGGCTCCAAGGTTGACTCAGCCTTCCATCCTTTCGCAGGTCGGTAAAATGAGTACCCAGCTTGTTGGGGGCATGTATAGAAATGTTTCGAAATACATGCTGTTTGTAAGTTGTTCGCCACCTCGATCCATATGGGGAGGCGGGATACAAATAAATGAATAAATAAAAATAATAAATAATAAATAATGCGAAAATGGCCATAAAAAAGCATTCAGGATACAACATGTGACAGAAAATACATCTAAGAATCTTACACTGAACAGTGAGTTCAAACAGGTGTCTGCCCACATTTGTGTCCCATACAGAAGCTGGGCTGAAAGTCCAGCCTTGAAAACTTTTGTCTGTTGACGGTATAAAATTTCCATCTTTAGTATGAAAAGACACAACAAGCTTTTCATATCCTGGAAGGACTTTTCAGCTACATACTTCTGCTGGGCTCCTGAGGTTTGAAGAATATTCTGCCCAGGGATTTAAAAACTTTTTCTTGTTTGATTGATTGTTCAAAGAGTCTGTGTCTGGTTGAGAACACCATTGTGTGTGTATGTGCTTTCAAGTTGCCTGTCAACTTATGACCACCCCATGAATTTCATGGCCTTTTCTTAGGCAAGGAATACTCAGAGATGGTTTTGCCAGTTCCTTCCTCTGAAATCTATCCTACAGCACCTGCTATTCATTGGTAGCCTCCCATCCAAGTACTATCCAGGCCTGACCATGCTTAGCTTCCAAGATCAGATGGAATCTAGTGCCTTTAGAGTATTTGTTGTTGTTGTGTACCTTAAAATCATTTCTGACTTACAGTGACGTTAAGCAAAACTTATCACAAGGTTTTCTCTGGCTGAGGGTGTGTGATATTCCCAAAGTCCCCCAGTGAATTTCCATGGCCAAGAAGTGAATTGAACCCCCAGTCTCCAGGGTCAGAGTCCAACACTCAAATCACTACGTCATGTTGGCTCTTTTTTAGGTTATTTAATTTAGGTTAATTGTACTTCAGCATTAGGTGTTGCTTTGAGCAATAATCAGGGACGTTCCTTAACAATCTTTTCAATCCAACTCTTGCTTGGGAACAATTTATGCATTTCTTTGCAAGATTTCTTGTTCCTACCCAATTTCCCATATTCATTTATTCTGGCATTAGCTACCCCATCCTCTATGCACCCAAGAGATGAAGGACAACTGGAAGAAGCTGCTGTTGATGTGAATCATAGGAGAACTTTGTCCTTGCTCAAAGTCCTTGCGACAGCAGTGATAGCAGTGTAGACTTTGGTGATTTTTGTAGGGAGAGTGGTGTGGGGCAAATGATTTAAACACAGGCCTGGTATTTCTTTCACGCAGATGCTACTTCCAGTTCGTTTTTTAAGAATAAGCTAAAAACGCTACTTGTAATGATGTGGTTAACATATTTAGCATCACATGGAGTTACGCCTTTAGCTGGTCTGTCATTCATAATATACCCCCTCAATTCAGCATGTTGGATACTTCTTTAAAAACCATCCAAAACTCAGGCCATTTCCACACTAGGCTGTTATAGCATGATGATTCCACTTTTCAACCTCCTATGGAATCCTGGGGTTTGCAGTTTCAGGAGGGGCCAGGTGGCCCCTCCCGAAACTGCAAACCCCAGGATTCCATAGGAGGTTGCAAAGTGGAATCATCATGCTATAACAGCCTAGTGCGGAAATGGCCTCAGAATGGGTTCACTGCTCACTGACATATGTCAAAATGCTCAGTCTCCAACATTACGATTAAGGCAATGTGTCAGAAGCTAGTATCTGTTGTTTGCATATGTATGTGTTTCAGAAATCAGCAACATCAGCTTAGCAGAGGCATGACTAGTATTTTGGAAGGAGGATTTCCTGGCCAAAATTAAAAAGTAAAAAATGTAGACAAGGTTAGACAAGGCCAGGCAGAACAAGGGTATAATTCTGCCTTGATACTCAGCAATCTCACCTTGCATTTCCCTCTTCTGCCCTTCAAAGAATTGATTGCAGTTAAAATAACCAAGATATACAATGCTTTGAGGTCAGGGTGATCTGACTTGGCCCTTTTTCCACTTCCCTGTCACTCTTCTAAGTATCTTTCTTCAGGGATCTCATTTTCTTGTTCCCATGAGTCTTTTGCTTTCTTTGGAAAGGTCCTATATGCGTCTCCCTCTTGGCCTCTTGTTTAAATAGCTTTTACAAGATTGCTGTCAGCTCTGGCCCTTGCATTGTTTTGATTGCACCTAGGTCTTCTCCTGCCCACTGAGTGAAAGCTCACATGCCGATTACAGACCCTAAAGAGAAATTACAGAGTGGTGCCAAACACGAGAGCAGCTCTACGTCCTCTAACTTTTTACAGATGAAAAACCAGGACAAATGTGGCCAAGCAACTTCGGAGTGGATCTCGTGGCATGTGAGATCCCTTCCAAGTCTATGATTTTATGTAGTTAAGAAGGCAAGAGTTTTAAATGAGGAAGGCCATTTCTGCCCTACACTGTTACAGGGTAATTATTCCACTTTCAACATCCCATGGAATCCTGGGGTTTGCAGTTTAGGGAGGGACATTGAGAATTCTCAGCCAATGAGCTCTTTGGCCTTGGTGAACTACAAACCCCAGAATTCCACAGGAAGTTGAAAGTGGACTAATAGCGCTATAACAGGATAGGGTGGAAATGGCCAAAGAACTAGAAGAGGCTCCAGCAGTTTGGTTTTGTCTGAGTCTACGAGGAAGGGCAAGATTCCTCTACCCATTGCTGAGTTAACTGAGTGCAAACTGCTTTTGCACTTTGAATGCAGTTTGCAGTAATTGAAGTAAGCTGAGGGCAAAGGGAGAAAGTGGGAGGAGGAGGAGGGAAAACTGGGGCACTTTAAAAGCAGCTGAAAAAGTGAGATGACAGAAGAATAATGAGGACTGTTCTGCCAATCAGGACAGAGGGAGGGCATACGGCTCTTGCAGCAGTCCACCCTCTCCATACATATTAATATGAGGTCAGACAAAGCTTCGTGTCCAGTTATCAACAGTGGACGTGCCGGACACGTGCCCATGCTGGCAAGGGTACACACACATTGTGTCCATTGATGATAATAAGACAAAGCATTTGCATTTTTTGTTTTACACAAGATTTCCTGGAATGGAACCCCCGTACATATGGAGGGCACTCTGCATTTCAGAACAACTCAGTTCTTTGGAAGGTTGTCAGGGGGTTCTGCAATATTTGGTTTATTCTGAGTTTCCCCACCACCAGTGCTACTGTACCAGCTGCTGGTTCAGTGTCCCCAAACCCCATGCAGAAATTTCCTCCCTGTGAACTTCTTCTAACCAAAACAAAATAAGAAAGAGAACAGGACACAAAAAGGAATGAGGAATGTGCAGAGAGACAAAGTGTAAGACTATTGGTTTTGTTACATCAGAGAAACACAGCAGACGTTTTGGAAATTGTTAACAATATGGGGCAGGGAGAAAAACAGGAAGGAAGAGGGAGAATAATGGGAGAAGTGAGAGGAAGAAAAGTAGAGGTTCATTTCAAAGAATACGAGAGTAAGGGAATAGGTTCTCATATAGTATTAGTAAGAGGTTAGAAGGAAACAGCATCCATCCTTATTTTCTTTGACTTTCTGCTTTTCTCCCTCTCATTATATTTTTATTGCCTTCATCTATATATTTTCTGTACTTTTCATCTTCTCATTATTGGGTTTTGAGAAATAATCTGCCTCCTCACAGCACTAAACTCCATACGCTCAGCTGCATAGAAACATCACTCCCGCTCTGCATTATCAAAACATCCCTGAGACACTCAAAATGTATCCAGCTGAATGATGGAATACAGTCTGCTTCACTAGAAAGGTCATTTAATGACAGACAGGCTTGAAAGATGACATACCCACGCTGCCAATCATGTTGCCCAGTGTGAAGGCAGTCACAAGGGGCATGATGGGTGAGTCTTGCACTCTTATGTTCTTGGTCACATCCTCTATTCAAGCGGGACACCACAGAGGCTTATAGCACCTGACTGAGGTGCTCATGATCAGGGATGCAAAAATAGTAGATCAGGATTATCGTAGATTGCCAGGTGATTGCACTCTGTTCATTGCAGAGTTTAGAAAATGTGACTTCCAATCAGAAGAAAAATATATTCCCCTTTTTAAAGATTTTGGCTGGCGTTTGTTGATGTTTTGTGCACATAAAGTTCCCTTATATATATGGCGTAATTCTTTGGCCATGGTGTCACATCTGTGTTTAGTTCACAGTTGCATAAGGAAAGTTTTGCACGGGTAATCATTACACATACAGTTGTGCATTCTCGGATGGTGCATAATTTTCCTTTCAGCGTAGTCTTAGATTCACTGGGATTGCAGAGAAATCCATTTTGCATTCCCCATTGCACAGTAGCACAAGAAGCAGGCAGGCACATTGGCAGATAAACCGTGGCCATTTCCACAGCAGCCTGTTATAGTGCTATTATTCCACTTTCAACATCGTATGGAATCCTGGGGTTTGAGGCCCCTCCCTAAACTGCAAACCGCAGGATTCCATAGGATGTTGAAAGTGGAAGAATAGCACTATAACAGTCTAGTGTGGAAATGGCCCATCAGTTACACAATGCCGACATTCAGCAGAAAGAGGGTTTAAGATAGCAGTTCTTGAACTCTGGTCCTCTGGCCCTCCACACTCCCTAAATATATTTAAATATTTTTATTAAAATTTAATTACAAAAGAAAAAAGAAAAATGAGTGGGTTACATTATCTTTCAGTGTATCCCACCCACCCCACTTCTGCTTATATTCTCCAGTTGAAACTACATTGTTTCTGTTTACACGAAAGAAGAGCGATTACATTTCTATTAACAGTAAAAAAGGCGATTACATTTATATCTTGTTTCCATGTCTTTTACATCTTATAAATTTAACCCAGTCCAATACTCCTTTCCATTCCCTTTCAAAATTCTGTATAGATTTGTTTTTCAAAGAAAATACTAATTGTTCTGTTTCTACCATCTCTAAAACTTTCAACTTCAAAAATATTTTTGTTTGAAAGTCTTTGTAAAACTTTGTTTGACTCCTAGGGGACTTAGGGGGCTCCATACATGGTGGAAATGCCCTCCACACCCCCTAAAGGGCTTTGCGGGGCATTATGAAGTAAACAAAGGATTTCTAAAAAACTGTTCAAAAAATTACTTCTTTGGAGGATCCTGAGGGGCACAGAAATGGCCCTTAGGGCTGCACTTCGCTCACGCTGATCTATCTATATGCAGATACAACTGCAGCATGATGACTAAGGCCCTTTCCACAGGGTGTTGTCGTCCTGCGTTGGGGACGGGCAAAGGATGGGACCCAGACAGTGCTTGCACACAACGTCATCCATGTCCCATTGCTCTCCTGTCCCCAGGCGGCATCACAAATCATTGATGAGTTTTACCTGTCAGTGATCGTTGATTGCACCGATCTCCCACCGCCTTCCCTCACTTACCTGAACTGCAGAGGGACAGTGGCCGGCTGCGCTGCGGAAGCAAGAGATGTGGCCGTCATGCCTCTTCCATTCCTGAAGGCAGCCGCTGTGGAGGGAGTGCTCCTGTTGTGCTCCGCTTCCAGGAGAGGCTCTCCCGGGATCTCCTTGGAACGCCACTGGGATCCAGTAACCTGTGGAAAGAGCCTAAATATTGAGTAGATTTGATAACCTTTACTTGATGTCCTTTGATTCTTCCTGAGAGCCACACAGTTTCAGCACACTACTACCTCTTTATGACCATAAGATGAAGGAGGGTCATAGCTAAGCACTACAACATGCGTCTTCCATGTGAAAGATTGCAAGCTTAATCTAGGTTTACTTTCACACTACACAGTTGTTCCACTATGATTTCACTTTAACCGTTGTGACTGTAACCCTGTGGAATCCTGGAGTTTGTAGCTTGGTGAGGAAACAAAATTGTCTGGTTGAGAATTCTAAGTACTCCTCAACTGCATATCCCACAATTTTGTGTACCCCCTCAATTGCTCATTGCAGGATTCCATATGAAGTTGCCATGACAGTGAAAGTGCAACGTGGTGCTGTAACTGTGTAATGTGAAAGGGCCCTTAATCATCTCCAGTTGCAAAGGTTATCAGGACTAGAAACCACTTGGAGACTTGCTGGCAGAGTGTAGAAAGCAGCGTGTCAGATGGATCAGTGGTTTTTGGACTTAGTAAACTAGAGCCACCATGGTGTAGTGGTTTGAGTGTGGAGTATGACCCTGGAGACCAGAGTTCAGTTCCCCAATTGGCAATGGAAACCCACAGGTGACCTTGCACATGTCACTCTCAGCCCCAGAAAACCCCATGTTAGATTCACCTTAGGGTTGCCATAAGTTGGAAGTGGCACATTAACAGCAAGAAGAACAAAGTAGAGCCTCATATTATGATTTGAACATCCCAGAGTTGACCTTCTGACTCCCAAGGTGGTCACATGTTGCACAGTCCCCCCAAAGAGAGAAGCCACCCCCCCAAAGAAAGAAAACATCACCAAAAGAAGAAGAAGATGACGGTGACAACACAGGTTTCTTGTTTTTGTTTTGCATAGATTTCCACAGATTTTTTTAACATAAAGTTTGCAAACCCTAATGTATATTTACAGATGTGGTATCTGAAAATAAATATTCTGTTCTTGAAAAGAAATTGCAACACATCTCTTTTTGGCGGGGGGAGCTATGGCTAGGAGAGCTGTGTGCCTGCATGCTTGATGTCTACGCACCACCTTTTGAAGGGGAACATGAAAGCCCCTACCTCCTGTCATTCCTTATGGTTCTTGGCCATTGAAGTGGACTTAGACTGGACACAGCCTTTCAGATATAGGAGGCTATCAAACAGAGGATTCCCTCTTTTAAAGCAAGCCACCTTGTCACCTTACCCTCTTAGTAAATGGGCAATCTGTGAAGAAGCTAATATCTCATATTGTCGAGTCAGACTGTTTGTCTCCAGTCGTGGCTAGCCAGATTTATCTGGTCATAAAACAAAGGCTAATGTGATAGTGATAGGCATTGTTTTTTTGTTTGCTTTTTTAAGACTACAGTCCTCAAAATCCCCAAGGTAGCATGGCCTGGGACCCATGCTGTCTGTGAGATTCAGAGAGTTTTAGTCCAAAATACAACTTCTGCAATCTTTGTATCGGAGAAAGATATAGTCAGACTCCGTTACATCATCAACCTGAGCACAAGGAATGGCTAGACTGTACAATTTCTGATTCAAACTGGCCTGTTTGAATCCTTCTCTGGTATAACCCTTTATGCATAGAAAACTAGCGTGTCAGGATGAAGGCTGAGTCTTAACATCCCTGTTTAATATGTGCAGGTGGGTTGTTTTAACAGGGGAGACGGCTGAAACATGGAACATTTTCTCTACCGTCTGTAAACAAAGTCCTGAAAAGATTTTGCCATACCTTCACACTGTCCCAGTTTGGCAGGAACAGTCCCGTTTACAGGTTAGGGACCAGAGCACTGTCAGAAAACACAATTGGTTGAAAAGTGGAACCCACGTACTGTTCTGTAGAGAGCATGGAGGACTTACGGAGGCTCACTTGTTATCATCATGGATGCACTGCTTGCAAAGTCTCTCAGCTAGCTTAGTGCTTGCTTTGCAAGCAGCATGTTCCAAGGGAGCGTCTGTCTGTAGGCAGGAAGAACTGATGAAAAGGCAGAACCTCCATCAAATTAATGGAACTTGTCCTTAATTTGGAAGCATCAAAAGAGTGAGTTTTCAGATAATGGCACATCAAAAGATAGGGGCTTCCTGTAATCGTTTGTTGTCTCCCTCTCCTTTTAGCTGCTTTTAAAATGTTCTAATGTCTTCCTGCCACTTTCTCACTTCATCCTCAGCCTACTTCAGTTGGAGAAAACTGAGTTCAAGATACAAAAGTAACTTACACTTATGCCATTTCCGCACTACACTGCTATAGTGCTTTTATTCCACTTTCAACATCCTATGGAATCCTGGGATTTGAAGGAGGGACATTTAGAATTCTCAGATGAAGGGCTCTGTTACCCTGTTCTCTGGGGGCCCCGGGAGGGGCGCCCAAACCACCAAACAACAACAGCAACGACTTGGGGAAAATTAGCTGGAGCACTCACTAAAGCTAGCAAGAGGCAGGGTAACTTAGCAGGATCTTGCAACCCAGCATCTATGGGCTCAGGTCAATCGTCCTGGAGAGAAGTGACTAGCGGGGTGCCACAGGGTTCTGTCCTAGGCCCAGTGCTGTTCAATATTTTTATCAATGACTTGGATGAAGGAATAGAGGGCATGCTGATCAAATTTGCAGATGACACCAAATTGGGAGGGGTTGCTAATACGCCAGAGGACAGGATCAAAATTCAAAATGACCTGGGTAGATTGGAGAGCTGGGCCAGGGCGAACAAAATGAAATTCAACAGAGAGAAATGTAAGGTCCTACACTTAGGCAGAAATAATGGAATCCACAAATATAGGATGGGGGACACGTGGCTGGATAGCAGTACGTGTGAAAGGGATCTAGGAGTCTTCATAGACCACAAGCTGAACATGAGTCAGCAGTGTGATGCGGCAGCCAAGAAAACCAATGCAATTCTCGGCTGCATCAATAGGAGTATGGTGTCTAGATCGAGGGAGGTACTGGTACCACTCTACTCTGCTTTGGTTAGACCCCATCTTGAATACTGTGTCCAGTTCTGGGCACCCCAATTCAAGAAGGATATTGACAAGCTGGAGCAAGTCCAGAGGAGGGCGACCAAAATGGTGAGAGGCCTGGAAGCCATGCCCTATGAGGATAGACTTAGAGAGCTGGGTATGTTTAGTCTGCAGAAGAGAAGGTTAAGAGGGGACATGATAGCCATGTTTAAATATTTGAAGGGATGCCACGTAGAGGAAGGAGAGGGCTTGTTTTCTGCTGCTCCAGAGACCAGGACAAGGAGCAATGGATTCAAGCTGCA
This sequence comes from Ctenosaura bakeri, assembly GCA_948474755.1. Lineage (NCBI taxonomy): Eukaryota > Metazoa > Chordata > Lepidosauria > Squamata > Iguanidae > Ctenosaura > Ctenosaura bakeri. The sequence continues at coordinate 30,400 of CAOLHI010005297.1, read as the reverse complement.
GGAAAGGAGATTCCACCTGAACCTCAGGAAGATCGTCCTGACAGTCAGGGCTGTCCGGCAGTGGAATCTGCTGCCTCGGAGTGTAGTGGAGTCTCCTTCCTTGGAGGTTTTTAAGCAGAGGCTTGATGGCCATCTGTCGGGATTGATTTGAGGGTGTTCCTGCATGGCAGGGGGTTGGACTGGATGGCCTGTGTGGTCTCTTCCAACTCTGAATTTCTATGATTCTATGATTCTATGATTCTATGAAACAGTCAAGACGGTTTAAAATAGCAAAAACGATGTTTTATTAAACACAGACAAACATTAAAGACAACAGCGGCACACAGCTAACTACAGAATTGGAAATAGGGATTTTCGGAGGGAAATGGGGGATACGACACCTGTCTCGTAGTCCTGGAGAGGTATGAAAATTGAGTTCGTGGATATGGAGTCTCAGTACGTGGGACTGAGGGGACAGCAGCAGCAAGGTGGGATGGAACTCAGAAGCAATCCAAGCGGTCCGAGGAAGGGCTCGGAATCGGGGGCTTTTATAGGGTGGATTGTGACTGCAGGCCATACCTTACTCGGTGATAACAATGTGATTTAGGAGCGGGACAAAGCTTTGGAAATGTCAGAGTTTAGCATGATTGGCTTAGTGCCAATTTAACAATAGTATAGCCAGTATGCAAATACAGAGCGCTTAGTACAGCTTTGCAAGGCTACCTGCTCGGGGCCGGGCACCTTTGTTAGTATCGCGCATAAGCAAAAGGGTGTTTGTCAGAGAGGTCCCTGAAGCGTCGAACCGGCTCTGTCCGGCCTGCCTAGGTGGAGAATGGAATGTCCAGCAGTTATCGGCCACACCTGTTTACGTGCTTGTCTGGAGGCCTCGCAAACACGTGGACCGGGGTGGCAGAGGAAAGCCGAATGGTTTGATATCAAAACGATATCAAGTGCTATCTCCGGGTAGGCCTGGACCGCAGTAACAGCTCTTTGGCCTCAGTAAACTACAAACCCCAGAATTCCACAGGATGTTGAAAGTGGAATAATAGCTCTATAACAGTGTTATGTGAAAATGGCCTTAGTTAATTCAGCAAGGGGGAGAGGAGAGGAGGGGGCATAAACTTACCCTTGCCTGTAGGTTCAGGCAAAAACAAAGTGCTACAGCCGCTCCTAGTTTGTGTGCTCTTCCTCATGAATAAAATGTGCCCTCTAGACTGTATTCTGATGTTGCTTGGCCACACACGTCCTGGTTTTCATCTGTGCAAATTCTAGAGAGTATGTTTTGCTGATCATGTGGCTTGGCTTTCTGTGTGATTACAATGAAGCAACAAATGTTGTTTAGGCAAGCTTATCTTCCCCAAACAGCCCTTTTTCATGCAAATTCTGCCCTTATCTTCAAGAAGGAATGCTCCTAGGAGAAAATATTATCATGCGCTGTAAAGAAAGCCAGTTTTAGCTGAGTGTATCTGGACCCAAGAAGACGATAGTATAACCAAGGGAAAAGGAGAGTTTTAGCACTGCAGTAATAGCATGTTGAATGGGTTGTGAAAATCCTTAGGTCCTGCCATAGGACCAAGAAGGCATTGTCATACAGATACGGTATTTTTTCAGAAAATTGCTGAGTTGCAATTTCTAAAGGGAGACAAGTTGTTTTGTTGAGATATGCAGGGGAGGGGGAATGTTTTTAAAATAAAGTGTGAACACAGGAACCATTAAGCACTTTCTGAATTCAATTAGCATCACCCAGGGGAGTAGAAGGGTTTTTTTCCTTTAGATTTTTTTTTTAAATGAGGTTCAAAAATATCAGGTTCCCAATCATCCTCAGCATTGTTAAAAGCATACAGCATCCTATCCCCATTCGCTCCCCAGATCAAGATCATGATAGACAGCGAACTAATGACTTGCGCTAATGGGTGGCAGGTCTCCTTCTCTGCCTCTAATCATGTAATTAGTGTGTCTGCACCTAAGAAGTCAAAGAAGCATATTATATGCACAACAATAATTCCATGAAAAGATTTAATATAGTTTAATGGAACATCATATTCTATGCTTTCCCAGAAGCAAAAGATTCTGCAGCTGCCTTTTTGCATTCATTGTGTGTAGGAGGTCTACTAGATGTCTGTTGTGCTCCTCCAGTACAAGAAGTCTCAGTCCCACCTCTGATGCTGGACATCTGCAACACTGAGGGTGGACTTTTGCATGGGAAAGCCTATGGATTTCTGCATATAAGTGTGTGATAATGGGCACATCCTATTATCTGGGCAATATAGCTGAAGGGAGATAATTCTCTCTCCAGATAAACAAGAAGTTAATGAAGTGTTGGATTTAAATTACATATATTGAGGGTCAGCATCACAGAAGGGCATCAGAGATCACGATGGTCAGTTGCCCAGTCAGTTTCCCCCAGGTGGGGGAAAAGTGAGAAGCTTCGAGATGGTCAAGAAGCTTCTTTGGTCAAGAAGTTTTAAAAAGGTCTCAGAGACGAGGAGGCAAAGAGAGACAAAGGAACATCAAGAGACAGAAAGCAGGTTGCAGGTTGGGCCAAATGGGCCCAGACTCCCAGCTTCCTCCCTCAACACCATCCCAGCATCTGGATAATAATGTGCGTAGCTAGGAATGTTTTTAGCTAGTCTCATTAGGGACTTTGTTCTTTTAAAATTCTGGCTGAAATGACCTGGGATTATCTGTAACTTTGTGACTGCTAAGTAACACCTGAGGGAAGGAACCTTCACAAATGGGATACCTTGGAGCCCTGGTGGTGCAATGGTTATATGCTGGTACTGCAGCCACAAGGTTGCAAGTTCGATCCTGCTGGGCTCCAGGTTGACTCAGCCTTCCATCCTTCCGCAGGTTGGTAAAATGAGTACCCATCTTGTTGGGGGCAATTAGCTAACACATTGTAAATCACCTAGAGAGTACTTAGCTGATAAGTGGTATAGAAATACACATGCTATTGCTATTACCTTTTGTTATTGTGTTTGCCTGCTTAGAATAAAGCTTCCCTTATAAAGATTTTCTTGTCCATACTCTCTGTCCACGTGCTGTTGGTTGCGCTCGTAGACAGAATTCAGCCTCTGAGTTCAGAAATTCTTTTCCCCAGTGACTACCCATTGAGCTCCTACAGGAAGGGGAGAAAAAATTAGTAGGCGGTGGCAGCCAGAAGATTTCCAAGGGCAAAGCGGGGGTTCCCATCTACTCGAGGGCAGGAGACAGCATCAGGTGGTAGAATAAACCATCCCCTTCCCCTCACAAAGTGACCCACAATTTTTTATTTAAGAAGACACATTTTTTTCTTTTTCTTTTCTTAAGAGCACACTGTGCAGAAATAGGGTGATGGGAAAATGTGTAGATCCTCTTTCTTTCTTTCTTTCTTTCTTTCTTTCTTTCTTTCTTTCTTTCTTTTTTTCTTTCATCGCCTTTTGGCACAGTGGAGGGGGCGGAGCACATGGCAAGACATATCAAAAACAAAACACAGGTTGAGGCTTCCTTATTCAGAGCTCTGAAACTCCAAAACCCCCAATAAAAGAAAACTTTCTGCCACCAGCTGCCTGCTTCTACCTTCAAGGAGGCGACTGCAGTACTCCTGCTCTTTCATCTCTGAGATCTGAGGAGTGATGCAGGCGTAAGTGGGTGGCTGGTGGCAAAAATAATGAGACTGGGGATCTGAGAAATGAATGAGCAGGAGTGCTGCAGCCACTGCCTCAGAGATGGAAGCAGGAAACTAACGGCAAAAAGAGAGAGACTGAGGATCTGAGAGATCAACAAGCATGAACGTTGCAGCCACCACCTCAAAGGTAGAAGCGGGCAGCTCACAGCAAAAAAGAGAGAGAGAGAGACTGGGGATCTATGAAATGGTGGGAGGCATGGATTCAAGCCGAGCACTGTGCTTGGATTTCCACCATTTCACAGATCCTGAGTCTCTCTCCAGCCTCACATCTCATACACAACACAAATAGTGAACAAACAAGATGCAAAGCTATTCCAAAATGTTACTGTATTCCAAAATTTGAAATAAATCCAAAATACTCAACACTTCCGGCCTAAGCATTTCAGATAAGGAAGGCTCAACCTGTACTAATGGTTAGTCATAATTGATCAAATAATAATAATAATAATAATAATAATAATAATAATAATAATAATAATAATAATAATATAATTACATTGTATTATGTCTACTAAATGAAAGTCAAAGTTTGTGAGTTTGACTGTGTCAGGTGAAGACCTGCCCTCATATGATTGGCTGTGTCAAAGACCTCATATGATTGGCTGCCTGAGAAGATCCTATGGAATCCTGGGATTTACAGTTTAGAGAGGGGCCTTTAGAATTCTCAGCCAGAGAGCTCCTGGGCCTGGCCAGTCTATGGAGATGAGGCCTAGCAGCAAGGAGGAGGGCAGTGTATTCTCTGAGGAACCCAACCTTGGCATGTTAATAACTCAGAATACAAATTGGATTGGGGGATATGGGGAAAAGTTACAGGTACTGGACAAGACAGTTTGGGGAATTAGAGACACAGGATCTCAAATCTTTCTAACAAGCGTTACCTATATGAGAAAATAAAATCCCGGGCAACGCCAGGTAGATACGCTAGTATTATATATAATCGTATTATTATAAAATAATAATTTGCAGTGAAGTCAGCTTTGCAGTGAAGTCAGCTTTGAATTATAACAACTCTACGAGTGAGAGAGCTACAAGAGGCCCAGGCATCAACTATCCTGCTCAGGTCTTACAAACTCATTCACCTGCAGTGTGGTCTCTCTTTTTTTTACTGCCTTCCACTTTTCCAAGCATTATCATCTTTTACATTGAGTCATATCATCTCATAGCTGCTAATGGCTAAACCAGCTGGCTTGTGGTTTGATTCAGTTGGCAGCCCCTGAATCCTACCCACTGCTCTTACGCTCAATACTCTGAAGTCCAGGCTGACGTAACTGAAATCTCCCATCTTTTTGGGACAAATGATGGTCGGGATGCCACCTTTCCCAAATATGAGCCATCCATTTTTCCAAAGTCTCTTTAGCTTTCCTTTCTTATTCAGCGCTCTCTGAATTCTCTTCAGTTCAGGGAAGATGGAACAAAACCCTTACTGTGTCGTGGTTCTTTATGAGAGATAGAATTTCTTTCCCACATTAAAGAATGAACAAGCAATGTTTGAACACTGATCTCAGATAATCCCTGGCCTTGATTTGCTCTCTGTCAGGAGAATCTCTTAATACTCTCCTAGATCTATTTCCCTTCCCTCCCAGAGTTGGAAAGAACTAGTTAGAAACAATAGTCTACTTCTAATTAATTTGTTTTTGTAATGAGTAGCATAATAAATTAGGTTAAGACTGTAGCATGATGAGGGATAACTATTCTTTTTGCAATATAACTGTAATCTGTTTAATTACTTTTATAGTTACATGAGGTAGTGGTCATGTAATCCAAAAAAGTAAAATTACCAAGTGATGGTTTTATACCATAGGCAGCAGCTTAACACATTCAGATATTTTTAAACTAAATTACACTACATGTAACTATTATAGTTACTTCTGAAAAACGAGAAATCGAAAAAGATACTCGATAATTGCTTATTGACAGCAATTAACTGTTTTTGTTTTTGAAGGACTTTGGAATTATTAATGCAGCAAATTACTTTTACAAAATAACCGTTTTGCAGGCCTTCCCTGTGTCTTGCATTGTTTTTGTACTGTATGTTTTTCTGAGGCGTACTGCTTTGAAATGCTCAGGCAAGAGTAATGTATAAATATTTGTCAGTAAATAAGTATACAAATTTCATTTTTTTAAAAAAAAAATCAAATTTACATAGAAAATATGAAAAGCCCCAGTTTTTTTGAAAAAATACAACCAGCAGCCAAGGAAAAAGATGCATCGACACTCTCCCAAAAAGGAAATACTCCATCTTGAAATTCATTTTTTTTCCTTTCATATAAAGGAAAGTAAGCTTCCCAAGGTCCATACCCATCTTTGCTTGCATTTTATAGCTTAAACTGTACTGGTGGTAACAAGTGAATTCCAAATCTGCTTCAGCCACTAATGTTCTTAGTAGCTGGGTCACTGTGGAAAATGGAATGGGAATTTTTTTTTCTTGAAAATCAATATCGGTGTCAATGAAATGGATTCCCTGGGTGTGAGCAATTTGCTTTTACTGGAGTTGGTAGAGAGGGTGATCTCCTAACAGCCTCCCTCCTTTCCACCCCGATGCCCTTCCACATCTTCTCTGAAAGGGGCAAGTGTTGAGTGATGAATTGTTTTTTTAAACCAATGTAGCCCTTTGTTTCTGTCCTGTCCTGTATACTTATAACCGCAGCAGCAGAAACCCTTATAATCTGACTTTCCCAATCTCCAATCTTCTTTTCATGCCTTCACTTTTCACCCTAGACCCCTCCATCTAGCTCAGCCGTTCTCAACCTGTGGGTCGCGACCCCTTTGGGAGGTTGAACGACCCTTTCACAGGGGTCGCCTAAGACCATCGGAAAATAGTATTTCCGATGGTCTTAGGCTCCATTCCCTCCTGGGTGGTGGTGCGCAAGTGCAAGCCACGCTTTCGCATCCTCCTGCCCCCTTTGGCATCCACAGCGTTGCCACAGCAGGAGTGGTGGTGCGCAAGCGCGAGCCACGTGCTCGCGTCCTCCTGCCTCCTGTTCAGAAGGGACTGAAATCGCTCCCCTTCTCCCCTACCGGGAGAACCTCCCATCTGACAGGACAGCTTGGGGGGGGTGGCGACAGCACAGGGGGTAGGCCCCCTCCTTGCTACGGCCCCTGCCCCACTCGCCATAGAGGGGGGCACTGCGGAAGGGCTGGGGGGCCGCAAGGCGGCGCTTTTTGGGGGACGAGCTGCACCTGGCACAAAAGACAAAGGCGCTGGGATTCCTCCCCCCACCCGGCCAGAATCGACACTCTGGAAACTTTTCCCACACTGCCCCCCCAGCGGAAAAGAGAGCGAAGCAGAAGCAGAGCTCGGGGGGGTTCTCGGAGTTTTTTCCCTGGGGAGACGTGCGGCTCCTCTTTCCCTCCCTGTCCCTTCCGTTCCTGGCCAGCAAGGCAGCCTTTGCTGGTGGAGGAGGCATTTCTTCTTACTTGTTTAATAAAGTATATTTTTTAATAAAATAAATAAATAAATAAAAAAGTAAATAACAAATAAATAATTTTATGGTTGGGGGTCACCACAACATGAGGAACTGTATTAAAGGGTATTAAAGGGTCGCGGCATTAGGAAGGTTGAGAACCACTGACCTAGCTCATTCATCTGGTTCAGGTGCCCCCCCCCCGCTTGTTTGACAGGTTAGGGACCAGAGCACTGTCAAAAACCAGAAATCATGGAAATGTGGAACCTAGAATTTTTAAAGGTATATATATATATATATACGTATATATGTATGTATGTATGTATGTATGTATGTATATGTATGGAATTGAGAGAAAGAGGCCATTTCCACACTGTACTGTTATAGTGCTGTTATTCCCCTTTCAACATCCTGTGGAATCCTGGGGTTTGCAGTTTAGGGAGGGGCCTTTAGAATTCCCAGCCAGAGAGCTCTTTGGCCTCAGTGAATTACAAACCCCAAAATTCCAGAGGAGGTTGAAAGTGGAATAATAGCACTATACCAGTGTAGTACAGAAATGGCCAAAGCAGCGCGTGATCACAGAGGCATATGGAAAGTCATGGAAACATGACAAAATAGATTGAAAGAGTGGACCATGTTTCAAATGTATAACTGAAAAGGATCAAGAGCTGATCATTGAAAAGTGGACCACTGAAAAGTGAGACACCTCCATGTCTGTCTTTTCATTCAAACATTTCCATTCTTTTCTAGACCTGTTTAATGCAATAGGTAGTTTATTGTCATATTTAAAAGCCATTTCTTGCCATTCTGTTGGCCACACGTGTAAACAAGAAAAAAAAACAGGGTGAGGCTATGGAGATATAACATCATGGACCAGTTCCCTCATCTTCACCGTGTTTTTCTAGGATTTTTCCAGGATTTGTATTTTGATAAGCAACTTAGAATTCTCTAGTGCAGGACACTGAGGCTCTTTCATACAACAGTATTATAGTACATTGATTCTGCTTTAACTGCCATGGTGCCATCCTATAGAATCCTGGGATTTGTAGTTTGCTATGGCAGTATAGCTCTCTGGCAGAGAATTCTAAATACTCCAAGAAACGACAGATCTCAGAATTCCATAGGATGGAACCACAGCAGTTGAAGTAGAAACAAATTGCTAAACAGTCAGCTCTCCACATTTGCAGGTTTCACTTTTGCAGATTTGATTATTCACAAATTATTTGCTGTCTCCTCTGCTGCCTCCCTGTGCCATTTTCAATAGGGACTGCAAGCCTCTGAGACTGAGAACCTGCAAACGAGGCCAGTAAGTCCCTGTTAAAAATGGTGGGGGGCAGCAGTGGAGGGGACAGCAAGCCCCACCAGCCAGCCACTTCTGCCTTGTGAAGGAACCCTGGTGCCTCAAAGGAATCCACGGTGTGTTGAATATGGTGATCATACTTTTTTGTGTGTTAAATATGGTTTGGGAGGGCCTAGAGTTGTTCCCGGTTTTTCCTGTGTCCCTAACCCTAGCGAATGTGGAGGAATTACTGTATTTGTACGGGGTGAAAGGACTCGTAGTCCACTTCCCTGAACAGTAGCATTAAAGCTGTTTAGTAGACAGTTCTAACTGCCCCACCAAACCACACGTCCCAAGATTTTATAGGATAGAGCCATGGCAGTTAAAGAAGTGCCAAACAGATATAACTGTGCTCTTATGCCTTCACTGTGGGGGAAAGAAATTAATAACAGACAACTAATGCTTGTAAATAGTGGCTTCCAAACACTGGATAGAAGGAATCTTCAGATTTTTTCCCCAACAAGAAGCTTAGGTCCTGGTGAAACTACTCCAGACCAAAGAATTAGAGCTCAAAACATTGTATTACCAGAGTCTACCTACAACTTGGGAAGAATTTCCTGACTGTAAGAGCTGTTCTCTTTCTTTTGAGGCTTTTAGAGTTTGGATGGCTATCTGTTGGGAATGTCTTGATGGCATATTCCTGCATGGGAGAATGGAGTTGGCCCTTGTGGTTTCTCCCAACTCAGTGATTCTAAGGGGAGGGCAGTGGCAAACCTCCTCTGAATAAATATTGATGCTAGGATAGGGTTAACAGAAGCCAGAGACAGCTTAAAGACACACAACAAGAACAATGTTACAAATAAGAGAAATTCCTGCTAACATAGGCCCTTTTCGCATGCAGTTTTTTTTGCACGAGGGCCCCTTGAGCGTTGCGTAAATGGGAGCATTGGTCCGTACAACACATTCCCGCTCACGCGACGCTCACGAGCCTAAATCGGGACGATCGCGCATTTTATTATTTTCGGCTTTAAGCTGAAAATACTGCGCGGTTGCGCAATGCTCGCGGGGCCCTCGCGCACTTACCTGCGTGCGGTGCGCCGAACAAGTCGTCCCGGTCGCGCTTCCTCCCCCAGCGCAGCCTACAGCTCCCAGGCTGCGCTGCGAAAGGAAGGGGCGGGGCGCGAGTGCGATGGTCGCGCTACCAGGAAGCGACCTGCGGGACGAAGGAGCGGGGAAGTGGCAGCGTTCCCAATGAGGCTTCTCGTGCAAGATGTCCCCCCCCAGCTGCGCAAATGGGTAACATGCGAAAAGGGCCATAGGTGAGCCTTCCATGGCAACATGGCCACTCTTTCTCTGACTTTAAAGTGATAAACACGGATGGTTAAAGTGATAGTGACTTTCTGCCAGAACAAATACATTCCAAATCCTGTATTCTCCCATTTCAAGCAGCCATACATACATCGACAGTATTTTTAAAATGGCAGAATCACAGCATGATTAAGAAAGGTGGCTGCTTAAATTCTGAGAGCATCACATAACTGCTAAATGGTTTCTCCCCACTCTACTTCTCGAAACCAAGGAATTTGAGGCCTTTGTGTGTAATCGATCTGTGTAATGATCTATGCAAAGAGAGAATTTTTCTATCCTTAATCTTTTGCAGACATTGTTAAAGATAATGTTAAATATTGATCAGCTGTGCATTTAGGCACAAACGAGAAAACCAGAACCACACATTAATGCTCCTTTTTCTATCTTAATAGAAACCTGCAGTATGCTGGAGAGGGACTGTAGGAAACACCATAGACAAATCAATTTTTATACCAGTGAATCATTTCATGCAAGGGATGTGGCGTGTCCATCTGACCTACTGCTGTTTCTGTGACCACTAGTGGCATGGGCATCTCCTGCTCTCTGCTCCTTTTTAAAGTGGAGTTGCCAAATACTGTCTCCATTTCCACATGACAATGCTCTCCCATATTGTCCCATCGCAATCCCAGCAGTGCCTTTACTGGCAAGGGAGCAGGAATGCTTTCTTCCGCACCTGATGGTTCCCTGCAGAAGGGAGCATGAGTGGCATGCGCCTACCTTCCGCAACATAGCCAGGCTCTTTCCTATGCTGCCCTGGGAGAGGAAGCACCTCCATTGCACTTCCTGCCCTTTTGCATGGCCAGGAAGGACAAGAGCATTGTGCAATAGCAGGCGCTAACAGATTTTTTCCATTAAGCAAATATCCCACAATCGCGACACGGGATGTGATGGCTGAGGGACTGAAAGCATGACCTGCGGACTGCTCCCATTGCGTCCGCAATGCGGGCTGCCATGCCATGTGGGAATGGCCTGAATGTGAGGCCTTTAACAGAGTGACATGTGTTCAGTTTATTTATTTAATAAATATTTATTTACTTATTTAATATATTGACGTTCCACCCTTCAAGCAAAAAAATCACCAAGGGCAACTTACAGATAGTTCATTTGACAATTCCCTGTTGTCAGGCTTACAGTCTGAATGCTATTTCACACCAACCAGTTGTCTCACAGCAATCATGTTTAAGCATACTTAAATTTGATTATTTGATAGTTTTTGCCAATGAAAATAGCATGGGTGTGTCAATTGATTAAATACTGCATGTGAACAGAAATGGTTGCATGTGCGCGCGAAGCATTCTTCTTTTATTTTTCCTTTCACTCAAGTCACTGTAATAGTTCCCACTACGTGATAGATTTTAAAAAGAAAGAAGTGGAAATGAATATTTCTTCTAAGATGACACGATATCTGCCATCTGTGGCAAGCACATAGGCTAAAAATAATTAAATTTTAGAAGTCTGCTGTCCAGTTAATTGGGAATGCAGCTGTAAGTGACCAAAAGGTTGTCAATTAATCTGACCCACTAACTGAACACATTTCTGTGCATACTTGCTAAAGTCAACCAACACATTCATGGCAGAGGGAGGAATCAAAATGCAGTCTTAGGCCCTTTTCGCACAGCATTTTTGATGTGAAAGGACTCCTTGAGCTTTGTGCACATGTGAGGAGCGGTTCCACACAATGCACTCACATTTGCGTGCTGCTCCAGGGCCTGACACGGACTGTGCACACATTTTTTCATTTTCGGCTTGAAGCTGAAAATGCTGCACAGTCGTGCATCGCTCCAGGGCCCCGCGTGCACTTACCTTGTGTGTGGCGCCTCGGGAGCCAGGCTGGTCGTGCTTCCTGTCTCGGTGCAGCCTGGGAAGGTCCCAGGGAAGGTCCCAGGCTGCACTGCGAAAGGAGGAGGTGGGGCTCTCGTGCGAGCAGGAAGCTCGTGCAGAGCCGAAAAAGCAAGGAAGTGAGAGCCTCTCTCCGGAGGCTGCTCGCATGAGCACCACACCCCAGCACCAAAAATGGATGAGTTGTGGAAAGGGTCTTAGAATCATAGAGCCTGAAGAGACACTAAAGATTGTCTGGTCCTATTCCTTAGCATGCAGGAGCACACAAGAAAGTGATTCTTGTGGCACCTTAGCTTAAGCCTGGTGCATGCAAACAAAGGGTGCCATAGATGAGTATGGATCTGAAATCACGTTTTTGAGTGTTCCTCCTGTGTAAATCACATCTTGAAGTAGAATACCAGGGAAAAGATTTTAGCATATTCTTCTCACTGGAGGCTTGCCCAAGATGTAATGCCGCCCAGTGGCCCACATCAAGTTGCATAATACTGAAAACTGGACAAATTATTTTGGCACATACAGGAGAAAATCCCAGAAGCACTTTCTGCATCCTAGCAGTAAAAACATGTTAACAACATATTGGGGAGGGAAAAGATTTTGGGTGGACTTGATGTTTTTTGCCAAAATGATCAATTTCTCACCTTGCGGGAAGACAAAGGGACTTTGCTTCAGAAATGCATACATTTGGAGGCTTACAGTATGATTTGCAATGAATCAATTTTATTTAAAACAGATGATTTACATAACTTTGAAGTGGGTAATATAGACCTTGAAATAGTTAAAGATTTCCTATAGCTTGGGGTGATACAGCAAAAGTGGACAGGAATGGGACAATTTGAATCTGATAATTAGTGTTTTACTCAGGAAATTATTATCAAAGAAGAAATGGGGAGGCATTAACAGTGAGGAGCAATGTAGCAAAATCAGTCAAAGAATATAGTGCAGAGTCTGACATAATCATGACAATAAGGATTCAGGGAAAGTCCATCAATATAATCATAATCCAAGTGCTCCAGCTACAGAGGCAAAAGGAGAAGAAACAGATTGTGTGCTGGAGGTCAGGAGGAAATTAATCACATCCTGAAACAGGATTCGTTAATTGTAGATCACTGGAATGCAAAAGTAGGAGACAAGGCAGAATCAAAGATTCAGTCTAGGATCAAGAAATGAAGCAGGTGACAACTTACTGAATTTTGTGAGACCAACAGTTTGTTCACTGCAAACACATTCTTCAAGCCACTCAAGACGAGACTATATACATGGATGTCACCTGGTGGCCAGTTTAGAAATGAAATAGATTACATAATCAAAAGCAGAAAATGGAGAAGCTCCATTCTCTCTGCAAAAACAAGACCGGGGTGAGATTGTGGAAAAGACCTTGAACTGCTAATATAAAAAATAAGAATAAAGCTAAATAAGAACACTAACCCAACCAATATGCCAAAATACAACCTGAAGAACATCCCTGTAGAAATTAAAGATAATGTAAAAAATAGATTTGCACTATTAAGTGTAATTTGAGTAGGAAACAGAATAACTTGATAGTGTCAAGAAAGAATGAAAAAATATACTTTCTATAATCAAAATGAAAGAGAAGCCTCAATGATGACAGACGAAACCCCTCAAGGAGTTAAGGACAGACAAGAAACAAAAGTAAAAGGTTAGGGAGAGGGCTTGTTTTCTGCTGCTCCAGAGACCAGGACAAGGAGCAATGGATTCAAGCTACAGGAAAGGAGATTCCACCTGAACCTCAGGAAGAACTTCCTGACAGTCAGGGCTGTCCGGCAGTGGAATCTGCTGCCTCGGAGTGTAGTGGAGTCTCCTTCCTTGGAGGTTTTTAAGCAGAGGCTGGATGGCCATCTGTCAGGAGTGCTTTGAGGGTGTTCCTGCATGGCAGGGGGTTGGACTGGATGGCCCCTGGGGTTTCTTCCAACTCTACATTTCTATGATTCTATGTGACAGAAATAGAGTCAGAACCCTACATGCAACGTTCAACTAACTATTTGTGCACAGGGAGAGGGAGAATTATCGTAATAAGCAATGCAGAAAAATAGAAGATGACAACAAAACAGGAAGAACAAGAGACCTCCTCCATAAGATCTGAAAAACAAAAGGGAAATTTAAATAAAAAATGGAGATGCCCTATATCCAGCAAAGGGAAACATTGACATTACAGTTATTAATCAGAATTAAGACAGCAGTCAAGAAATTAGAAGAAGACAGGGGCCATTTCCGCCCTACCCTGTTATAGTGCTATTGTTCTACTTTCAACATCCTATGGAATCCTGGAATTTACAGTTTAGGGTTTTCAGTTTAGTGATGAGGGGGCATTTAGAATTCTCAGCCAGAGAGCTCTTTGGCCTTAGTAAACTACAAACCTCAGAATTTCACAGGATGTTGAAAGTAGAATAATAGCCCTATAATAGTGTAGTGCAGAAATGGCCTAGGAATTGGAAGAGCAGCTAGAGAGGAACTAGACAAGATCCTGAAGTGTAAAGATATATAATTAAATATTAAAGTTAGGATTGCCCATACCATCATATTTCCAGTTTCTATGAGTGGTTGTGAAAGATGGATGGTGAAAGCTGATTGGAAAACTCATTTGAAATGTGATGCTGGAGGAGAGTTGTATGGATACTGTGAACTGCTAAAAAGACCAGTAAATGGGTCATAGAGCAAATCAAGCCTGAACTCTCCTGAAAACCCAACGTATTTTGGACTTGCATGCAAAGGAATAGTGTAGCACCTTTGAGACTAACTCAGAGAAAGGATGTTGTAGCATAAGCTTTTGTAGACTGAATCTGCTTTGGCCATATTGTGAGAAGGCACGACTCACTAGAAAAGACAATAATGCTTGGGAAGGTAGAAGGCAGTAGGAAAAGAGGAAAACCTGACTACAGGTGAATAGGCTTGATCAAGGAAGCCACAGCCCAAAGTTTGCAAGACCTGAGAAGGGCTGTTGATGACAGGGTGACTTTGAGGTCTCTCATTGATAGGACCACCATAAATCGACGTTGACCTGATAGCAGTTAACAAAAACATATGATGTCCATAAAGCTCTCCAGCATCACTTTTCAAATGAGTTTATTTTCTTCCCGCCAGCTTTTTCACTACCACTGACAAAAAAATTCGTTTGTGCCATAATGGGGCCCATAAATCCTCTCAGCCCACCTGGAGACCTCACCTTGCAGTCTGTATTGACTCAGTAGAGGATTTAGGGCCCCCAGAGCATCCATTCAGAGTACTTTAAATGTCTGGACCACACATGCTTGGTGCAAAGGCATTTTCCTCTGGAGCACTTTCTAGACCTCACACCAAGAGGTCTAGAATTCTGCTTTCAAAAGCTTTTAGCAAATGGCCTGCATGATCACTTTGCTAAGTTCCTCAGCTTGAGTGCAGCCATGAAAAAAGCACATTCACAGGCGGAGGAGCAGGGAAGAAGTTGCTTTTAGTGGAATTGCTACATTGGCTTTGAAGAACTTCCGTTTTTGCAGTCTATCCATCAGGATTTTTAGGCTTTCTGGCCAGAATCCTATTGGCATCGTACACTTGTGTAAATTCCCTTGTTGTTGTGTGCCTTCAAGTTGTTTCTGGCTTATGGTGACCCTGAGATGAATCTATCACAGGTTTTCTAGGTTTCAGAGTGTGTGATGTGTCCAAGGTCACCCAGTGGGTTTCTGTGGCTGAGCAGGGAATTGAACCCTGGTTCAATGCTCAAACCACTACACCCTGCTGGCTGTCATAAATTCCCTTGTACATGTGGTTTTACTTATTTAGCCATTGTGCAACAGATGTCTTCAGTTCATGGTTCCACAAGTCTAACCATAGCCTCCAACTGTCCCAATTTGGCAAGGAAAATCCCAGTTAATCCTCCATCATCCCACTTTTTCAGCTGCTTTTAAAATATCCCAGTTTCTCTCTCCTTCTCACTTTTCACCCCTTTGTCCTCAGCTTACTTCCTTTGCTGCAAACTATTTTATATGGGCCTAAATTGTACTGTTAGTCCTAGTTACAATAGAGCCACTGAGTCAACTGGATTTACCTGATGGTTGGCTCACTATTAAACCATTGAATGGGTTAACTCTAATGGGGAGTAACCCACTGGATTCCAGTTGTGCATTCTAAGGTGGTACATAATTATTTGTCCATGCCTTCAGTGTCCTTTTTTCTTCACTGGGATTGTAGAAACTATACATTCTTCATTGCACAACCAGGAATGTGGGCTGCTAGAATTGGCTGCACAGTATTGGTGGTCTGCGTCCTACTATTTTTTACATCCAATTAAATGGCCTAGATCCATTTGATCACAGGATTTACCTGTGTGTTGGCTCATCATTCCACATTTGGCTTAAATCGTATTATTGGTCTCAGAGTTGTTCCAATAAAATAATTGAAGGAATTCCATGTAGAGGAGGGAGTGGGCTTGTTTTCTGCTGCTCCAGAGACCAGGACGAGGAGCAATGGATTCAAGCTGCAGGAAAGGAGATTCCACCTGAACCTCAGGAAGAACTTCCTGATGGTCAGGGCTGTCCGGCAGTGGAAGATGCTGCCTCAATGGGGTGTGGTGGAGTCTCCTTCTTTGGAGGTTTTTAAGCAGAGGCTGGATGGCCATCTGTTGGGAGTGCTTTGAGGGTGTTCCTGCATGGCAGGGGGTTGGACTGGATGGCCCCTGAGGTCTCTTCCAACTCTACATTTCTATGATTCTATGAATTGGATATACCTTTGTGTTGACTTACCATTCAATAATTAATTCAGTGGGTCTACTCTAATTGACACTAAGCAACAGAATTCTGGCCAGTTGATTTAATGAGTCTGCTCAGTTGATATCAATCAACAGCATTTGGTCCAGTATTCAGCAGGATATGATGTAGCCCAACTACAGAGTAAAGTCGTGAGTGTTGATTTACAGTACAGTGAACCTGCCATATATGTAGGGGTTCTGTTTCAGGAAGCCCCATGCCAAACAAAAAATTTGCCCGTCACATCCATTGACTTTAATGGGACACAGCACTTCATGCAGCCTCCCATTCATGCATGTGGAGGTCATTCCAGAAGAGAGCACACTGTAGTCCCCCCTTATCCACAGCTTCGCTTTCCGGTTTCAGTTACCTGCAGTCAATCTCAGTTTGAAAATATTAAATGGAAAATCCCAGAAATAAACAATTTATAAGTTTTAAATTGCTCAGCATTCTGAGTAGCGTGATGAAGTCTTACACATCCTGCTGTGTCCCATCTGAGATGTGAATCATCCTTTTCTCCAGCATATCCATGCTGTATACGCTACCTGCCTGTTAGTCACCAAGTAGCCACCATGGTTGTTAGACTGACTTTTGCAGTATTGCATGGTTTTGTTCAAGTAACCGAGCAGTCACTCTGTCTAGTGGCAGAGGAAGAGCAGCGAAGCAGGAAAAAGAGTGAACATTTGGCTGAGTGTCTGGGAGTAAGTTTCATGAATAAAACAGGGGCTGTCATAACTGAAGGATTCTGGAATGATACTTTCCAAAACTCACTGTAACCAATACATCTTTCCAAATGTCCTCAAGAATGTAAGAACGTCCTGTTGGAGGTCTATCTAGTCAGTGGAAGTCCTGGCCCATGGGCTACAGTGGTCCACAGCCGGTCCACAAGAGCCCCTCCCACAAGGAGCTCCCTTTAAGGGACCATTTTTAAGCTCTGCCTAATTGGAAGAGGGAGCTCCTTGTGGGAGGGGCTCTTGTGGACCGTCTGTGGACCACTGTAGCCCCATGGGCCAGGACTTCCACAGACTAGATAGACTTCCAACAGGACGTTCTTACATTCTTGAGAAGGACACTTGGAAAGATGTATTGGTTACAGTGAGTATCATTGTAGGTCTCTGTCTCTGGCCCTTCCCGCACAAGGCGAGTGAATCGCTCCGTGCCGTTACTTACCGGTTCTTCTCTCTTTGAAGCAACACGGACTTTCCCTTAAACCCTTCTGCAGGGCTCCTCTGTTTGCTGCAGGGCGAATCGGAGCAGTGCGAGGTCCGTAGATCCGCACTGCCGAGGCTTCAAATGGCGGCTTCCTGTTCTTCGTGGGTCCGGACCAACCGCTGACGCTGTCCACACCCACAGCCCGCCCTCTGCTGATCGCAGGCTCGCATTGGTGCGAGCCTGCGCATCTGCACAACTGAGCAGGAACGAAATGATGTTCTCCAGAAGATTGAAAGACTGGATTTTTCCGGTCTTCACTTAGCGCGCTGGAGGACCACTTGGGAGCATTTTGGATTGGACTAAGGTGTGGAACTAAGGTAAATAGTCCGAACCTAGTCCGATCCAAAGTGCGGACGACCTCCGTGACAGGACGCCTTGGCCCATTTTAACTTCCTCGTGCAGAAGGGGCCTCTGTCTCTTTTTCTCTGGATGAGGGTGAGGAAGAAGGGATGATGATGATGGTGATGGTGGTATGGATGATGATGGTGATGATGCAATTTATCTTAACAGCTCTGTTATTCTCTCTGTACAGATTCTTTGAGAAACATTCCTGCTGTGAGTCATGGTCCCCGTTCCTCCCCAGCAGAGCTCAGTGGCTCCACCCAGAGGCTGTTGCGAGAACGGACTTCGTCGGCGCCTTCCCACTCTAGCCAACCCACTCTCTTCACTTTTGATTCGCCTTCCAACCATATCCGGACCACGCTTTCCACGAGTGCCCCCCAAGACTATCTCTTCCTGCACCAGTGCATGAGCAGAAAGTCAGAGAACACCAGGTAGGAGAGGACATTCTTGAGTTCTTACAAGATGGGCGTTTAACTCTGTTGGAGATTTTTAAGGGTCCTTATTTCCGAACTTGTTGTGTTGTGTCGCATTGTATTGTATTGTATTGTATTGTATACCCTCCAGTTGTCCCAATTTGACAAGACAGCCCCAGTTAATATTTTGCTATCCCACTTCTTAGATACATTTAAAGTGTCTCAGCTTCTCTGTCCTTCTCCCCTTTTACCCCTTCATCCAAGCTTTCTGCAGTTGTTGCATACTGAGTTTCAAATGCAAAAGTAGCTTGCACTCAACTCAGCAAGGGTGGAATCTTGCCCTTCCCAGTGGGCTCAGGCAAAAGCAAACTGCTGCAGCCTCTCCTCACTTATCTGTTCTTCCTCATAAATAACATTTCCCATCTTGGGTCATTTCTGCACTACACTGCTATAGTGCTATTATTCCACTTTCAACATCCTGTGAAATTCTGGGGTTTATAGTTTACTGAGGCCAAAAAGTTCTCTGTCTAAGAATTCTCAATGCCCCTCCCTAAACTGCAAACCCCAGAATTCCACAGGATATTGAAAGTGGAATAATAACACTGTAACAGTGTAGTATGGAAATTGCCTTGATCAACGATGCTACTTGGCCCTGTGTGCTCTGGTTTGCATCTGTAAAAGGTTGAAGGGTATGGCACTGGTGTATTCATACCTACCCTTTTCCCTAAAAGATGGAATCAACATCACTTAAAAGATAAACAAAAATGCAAGTATCAGACATAAGGATGAAAACATGACGGTTGTTTAAAATGCCAGCAAACTGTCTATGGAACTGAAACTGTGTAATGCATACTCAGTAAAAAAACAAAAGATAAGAATAGCGCAGTAGAAAAACCCTTTTCTTGTAAGGCAGCCAGTTCCAAAAAGCCTATTGGAATTTTAAAAAATGTCACTTTTCAATAAAACTATAGCAAAGAGGAAGCTACTCTGAACTTTCCAGGAAAATAGTTCCAGAGCTTGGAAAGAGCCTCCAGCAAAGTGTAACCACACTGTACAGTTGGAATAGTTTGATTTCACTTTAACTGCCAGTGACTCCATTGTATGGAATCCTGGGATTTATAGTTTGCTGAGGGACTTAACAATCTCTGCTAGTGAAGGGGGATGAATTGTAACTCTCTAGCAGAGAGGTTCCTCCCAAACTGCAAATGATTGTGTAAGGTAAAGCCATGGCAGTTAAAGTGGCCTCAAAGTGCCATAACTTTGCAATGCGGATATACTCAAAAATGGCCTTTACTTGCATTTCTGCTAAATATGCCTGTGAGTTTGCCAACATTGAGAGAGTCACCTCCCCAAAAGATCTCAGAGTTTTGGCTGCCTCATATGTGAGCATGCCAACCTTCTGATTGCCTCTCCTAGAGCCATATGGGGTTTCATAGGTTTTGTTTATCACTTATTTTAAAAACACTACACCCTGAGCCCTTTCCTGCTACACAATGATATGATTGCCCTTGAACTGCCCTGGCTGCCTCCTGTGGAATTCTGGAGTTTTCAGTCTGATGAGACACAAAAGCTCTCTTGCAAAGAACTGTAATACACCTCCCTAAATTGCAAATCCCAGCCTTCTGGAGGCTGGAGCCCTGGAAGTCCAGGAGGAATCAGTATTACAATTTTGTATTGGGAAAGGGCCCTCTGTCCTTCTGGTGTATTTACATCAGACAAAGGAGATTATAGAATCATAGAATCATAGAAATGTAGAGTTGGAAGAGACCACAGGGGCCATCCAGTCCAACCCCCTGCCATGCAGGAACACCCTCAAAGCACTCCCGACAGATGACCGTCAAGCCTCTACTTTAAAACCTCCAAGGAAGGAGACTCCACTACACTCCGAGGCAGCAGATTCCACTGCCGGACAGCCCTGACTGTCAGGACGATCTTCCTGAGGTTCAGGTGGAATCTCCTTTCCTGCGGCTTGAATCCATTGCTCCTTGTCCTGGTCTCTGGAGCAGCAGAAAACAAGCCCTCTCCTTCCTCTATGTGGCATCCCTTCAAATATTTAAACATGGCTATCATGTCCCCTCTTAACCTTCTCTTCTGCAGACTAAATATACCCAGCTCTCTAAGTCTATCTACATAGGGCATGGTTTCCAGGCCTCTCACCATTTTGGTCGCCCTCCTCTGGACTTGCTCCAGCTTGTCAATATCCCTCTTGAATTGGGGTGCCCAGAACTGGACACAGTATTCAAGATGGGGTCTAACCAAAGCAGAGTAGAGTGGTACCAGTACCTCCCTCGATCTAGACACCATACTCCTTTTGATGCAGCCAAGAATTGCATTGGCTTTCTTGGCTGCCGCATCACACTGCTGACTCATGTTCAGCTTGTGGTCTATGAAGACTCCTAGATCCCTTTCACATGTACTGCTATCCAGCCACGTGTCCCCCATCCTATATTTGTGGATTCCATTTTTTCTACCCAAGTGTAGGACCTTACACTTCTCTCTGTTGAATTTCATTTTGTTAGCTTTGGCCCAGCTCTCCAACCTATCCAGGTCATTTTGAATTTTGATCCTGTCCTCTGGCGTATTAGCAACCCCTCCCAATTTGGTGTCATCTGCAAATTTGATGAGCATGCCCTCTATTCCTTCATCCAAGTCATTGATAAAAATGTTGAACAGCACAGGGCCCAGGACAGAACAGTTGTAAAAAGGGAAAGCAACCAGCAGAGACAACTGTACAAAAAACAAAAGTGTGCATAGCAAATTAGGGTTTTTTCCCCCCTAGAATTCAATTGTTACACAGAATTTGGGAGAAGGAAATGTGTGTTACAGAGCACACTGTTTTCCATGGTAACTCTCATGTGTTTTCCCACCCTGTTTTCTGGCTTTTGGCTTATCATTAAATTCTTATAAGGAGGGGAAGGGGACGTAGCTTACACAGTGACATTTGAGTGCTATCTCTAGGCACTTTTGGTCTAGAAGCACCATAACAACCAGATCCTATCTTTGTTTGTTAAAATGTAAGTTCCACAGTGTTCACTAAGGCTTAATTCCAGTGTGTAGAATTTTAGTCTTTCATATGTTATGGGCAAAGATGACTAAACTGAGGATGTTACACATGGGACATATCATGAGACAATTCAGGTTTTAGCGGCTGCTATCTATATTGCATGCAGAGGCACATCTAGGGTGGAGCAAGTAGGATATGTGCCTTGGGCACCAATGCCAGAGGAGCGCAAAAAGTCATGCATGTGGGGGTGGGGGGCAGGAATAAAAAGGGAGGGGTGCAGTTAGAGAAGTGAAGGCCTGGGGGGGGAATGGAAAAATTCAGGAAAAAAAAATTCCCCTTTTTTTCCTGAAGTCTTTTTTTTCACCAAAAAAAATTGGAAAAATTGAAAAAAGGAAGAAAATCGATTATGGAATGTTTTATTTTAGCATGATGAAACTGAGGCCATTTCTGCACTAGGCTGTTATAGTGCGATTATTGCACTTTCAGCATTCTATGGAATCCTGGGGTTTGCACTTTAGAGAGGGGCCTCAAAGGCCCCTCCCTAAATTGCAAACCCCAGGATTCCTTAGGATGCTGAAAGTGGAATAGTCATGCTATAACAGCCTAGTGTGGAAATGGCCTGAAACTGATACTGATAACTATAGCTCAGAAAATGAGTCTGATTAAATTTCATGCCTATTCATTGAATTTTAGTCCCTCCCTCCTCCCTTTCACACACTTTTCCCCCCTCAATTCTTTTTATGGGAATGGGTGCTTTATGTCTATTTTATACTGTAGAGAGGAAATATAAATAATTTTCTTAGTTACTAATGTTGATTATTTCTTCTGGGTTTTTTTTAAAAAAAATTTTTTGTCTGCTCCACATAAACTAGTGAAACCGAAGAGGTTCCATACAGTTCAGGAGACTGTTGCTGCATTTGTTACAAATGAAATTAAAAAAGAAGTAAATTCCATTTGTAACAATTATTTGAATACACTGTATTTTTAATATACCAGTTGTGATAATTTTATGCCGAATCAAATTGTACATAGTCATATTTTATGTCTCTAAAGTAACAAAGTGACTTTCAATCTGTAAAAAGTGCTAATGTTGCATTTTTTTCAATTTTTCCAAAAAATTCAAATTTTTTCTGGGAAAAAAAAACAGGAAAAAAAAGGTTTTTTTTCCATGGCTTCATAGTTTCCATAAATTTTACATCTCTAGACTGCAACTTCCATGCTTGCCCTAGGCCAGTGGTTCTCAACCTGTGGGTCGCGACCCCTTTGGGGGTCGAATGACCCTTTCACAGGGGTCACCTAAGACCATCAGAAAACACATATTTCCGATGCTCGTAGGCTCCATTCCCTCCTCGTTGGTGGTGCACAAGCGTAAGCCACACGCTCGCGTCCTCCTGCCCCCTTCTGCATATCAGATATTTACATTACGATTCATAACAGTAGCAAAATTACAGTTATGAAGTAGCAATGAAAATAATTTTATGGTTGGGGGTCACCACAACATGAAGAACTGTATTAAAGGGTCGCGGCATTAGGAAGGTTGAGAACCACTGCCCTAGGCACTGTTTACTCTACATATGCCACTGATTGCATGCCCATATCTGTTTTATTTAATTGTTATGTCCAGGCCTCACCTCACAGCTGATCAGTGAAACTGCGGAGAATTCTGATAGAACTCCTTCACCTGCCTGATAGCACTAAGAATTTTCTAGGACTTCTCCTGAAGGAAACCTGTTTCAGTCTTGTTGCTATTGTGTGCCTTCAAGTTGTTTCTGACTTATAGCAACCCCAAGGGGAACCTAGCAGGGGTTTGCTGGGGCTGAGAGTACATGATGCGCCCAAGGTCACCCAGTAGATTTCCATGGCCAAACAGAGAATTGAATCTTGATCTCAGAGTCGTAGTCCAATGTTCAAACCATTACAGTGCAGTAGCTCTGTTTCAGTCTGTGTATTTATTTTAAACGTTTATGTATCAGATTTCCTCATAACCATTTAAAGCAGTGTGCAATATTCATGTATCTGTAATGCAAATTGATACGTAAGAGGGACAGGGAAAAAATGAGAATATCATTGTTGCATAGAACAGTGTCCTCTATTACAAATTTGCTGGACCTGGATAGAACAGCTGGCAACCAATTGATGTTTTAGATACTTGTAAGTTCCCTTAAATAGGTAAATGTGCTTCTGGAGCTGTTGTGTAGCATCCATATTCAGTTTACAATTGTGTAAGGATTGCACCTGCAGTTCCAAATTCTTAGATGGTGCATGACTCTTTGTCAGGGTCTTCAATGTGCCACTTTTCTCCCTGGGATTGCGGAAAGAGCCCCTGTGCGCTCCTTGTGGCAATAAAGGACAACAAGCCAGTCTATTGCAAGATACAAAATCTGTTGCACAGTGTTACGTTGCACCACAAGGGTGGTGTAGCACAGCCAGCAGTTAGTTGCTTGAATGTCAGTGTATATTCGGCAAGCATAATGTAGGATCTAGGGCAATATTTAAGGCATTACATCAGTTCAAGCACTGAAAGACAATTCATGGTTGTTCAACATAGCATCCTTCTTTTCTTCTCCGTTTTGCAAGGGAAAGGACCAAACAATGTTTGGATAACAAAAAGAAACCATCTCCCTGATGTAAAATAAGAGAGAACGGGATTATTTTATATATGGCACCACCTATTGATGAAGAAGGATAGTACACTTTAGCTGCCCTACTAATTTTCCAAGAAGTTTCAGGAACCAACAGGAATAAGAAGCCTCTTCATATCCCAGGCCATTTCCGGACTAGAGTGTTATAGCGCTATCATTCCACTTTCAACATCCTATGGAATCCTGGGGTCTGCAGTTCAGGGAGGGGCCGGCCAGCCCCTCCCTGAACTGCAAACCCCAGGATTCCATAGGATGTTGAAAGTGGAATGATAGCACTATAACACTCTAGTCCAGAAATGGTGCCAGAGTTATAGCATAGTGATTCCACTTTAATTGCCATGGAAACTTTATATAGAATCCTGGAGGGTGTAGTTTGATGAGGCACTAGAAATTTCTGGCTGGGAATTCTAAATACCCATCCCTAAACTGCAAATCTCCAAATTCCGTAGCATTTTCCCAGGGCAGTTAAAGTGGAATGATAGCACTACAGTTGGGTAGTGTGAACCACTGCACAATGTCTGAATACCAGATTTTGGTCACAAGCAGTGCTTACAGATTTTCTGCAAACATCTGTCTCCTTGCTATTGGAAACAGTGCTTGCGGCCATAGGAGCCCTGGTGGCGCAGTGGTTAAATGCTAGTACTGCAACCACAAGGTTGTGAGTTCGATCCTGCCGGGCTCCAGGTTGACTCAGCCTTCCATCCTTCCGCAGGTTGGTAAAATGAGTACCCAGCTTGTTGGGGGCAATTAGCTAAAACACATTGTAAACCGCTTAGATAACACTCAGTTGATAAGCGGTATAGAAATAAATGCTATTGCTATTATAGCTTGGGAAACTTAATTTTTTTTTTTACTATATCTTCCAGAATCTCCTCCCCAACTAAATGGTTTATAAGGCATGGTTCATAACTTTTCCAAGTTCTGCTCTGTACTAGAAATGGACAGTGTTCCTCATGTTGTTATATGCTGAAACCTTACAAGGGATCTCTGAGAACCATTAGAAAATAATTTTATATTCTGCAGCAAGAATAAAAAACCCCAGCAATATATAGGTATTCATACCTATAACATAACCTGCACTCCCAGTTAAACATATTGTTTCTTAAATGTATTTTGCTATACAGTGACTTTAATATGGAACATAGCAGAAGGGTTGTAGTTTCAATTGTAGTTCCTACACAAATGGATTTAGTCTGATTATACTTATGTCCTCTCTTCCAAGCGGAAGAACATTTCTGTTTGATACATGTCAGGGAAATTGGAAAAGGGTATCATCAGGGAGCCTTTTGTGAACATGTTGGCTTTGCTTTTCCATCCAGCCATAGCGATACGCTGTGGTAATTTGCTCCACAAGATGGAAGAAGGGGTTCGAGCCATAGAGTTGACAGCTGGAAACTGGCCCAGAGGACTGCGGATGACAGCTGGGGAGGGACCACGAGTCTGAAGCGAAGGGCGATTATGGCATGGTTAAGTCACAGCTGGATTCCCATGAACCCCAGGGCTTTCCCGAATTTAAGAGAATTTCACTTCTACATCTGTCTTCCATTAATAATTAAAAATATGCTTTACTTCAGATGGAATTAATGAAGGGTTATAAATAAAACAAACCGCCCTGAGACCCATCTGGTTGGGACCCTTCCAGCGCATGTCATTCTGGTTGTTGGGATAAATGTTAAGTTTACATCTCTTTCTTCTCTCTCTAAAATACCATAGATAATAGGTAGGTCAGGGCTTTCCAAATGGTGTGCCGCGACACGTTAGTGTGTCGCCTGAAGTGTGTAGGTGTGTCGCTGACAATCTTGGAAATGTATGTTATTTATAAATCATATATTTTTAAAAATATATGAAGGGTTTTCATGAGATAGGTTGTGTCCCCATACATGTTGTTATTAAAATATATGTATGTGTCTGTATCTCTTATAAGGGGTTACTTTAAGCTCCAGTTTGCTAGTAAAACTGAAATTACTGTGTTGCGAAATGATGCATGTCTAAAAAGTGTGTCACCAACTTGAAAAGTTTGAAAAGCTCTGAGGTAGGTAGATGGGTAGACAGGCAGAGAAAGAATGTATGGGAAAGAGAGGCCCTTTTCGCATCTTTTTTTTCTTGCACGAGCACCCCTTGAGCGTTGCGTGAGTGGGAGCATCGCTCTGTATGACGCACTCCCCCTCGCGCGACGCTCACGGGGCTAAAGCGGGGCGCGCGCACATTTTTTGATTTTCAGCTTTAAGCCGAAAGTGCCCCGCACTCACGCAATGCTCGCGGTGCCCTCGCACACTTACCTCTGTGCAGTGTGTCGGCAAGGCGGCCCGATCGCGCTTCCTTCCCCCAGCGCGGCCTACAACTCCCAGACTGCGCTGCGGTACGAAGGGGCGGGGCGCTAGGGTGACGGTCACGCTAACAGGAAGCGACCTGTGGTACGAAGGAGTGGGGAAGCGGCAGCGTTTCGGATGAGGCTTCTCGTGCGAGACGCCCTCCCCTGTCGCGCAAAAGGGTAACGTGCGAAAAGGGCCAGAGAGAGGCAGGCAGGCAGACTGACTTTTGAACCACACATTTGCACTTCTTGAACTGCAAATTTTGTTTCATTCCATTTTTTCATCATTTCCCTCCCCTCCTCCCTTCCTTCTTCTTTGTTTTGGTTTAAAAATAAGGTTTGTGTGAAAATACATATGCATTTCCCCAGATGAGTTGTTACTTCGGCCCAGGCCTACCCGGTGATAGCACTAGATATCGCTTTTTGATATCAAAACCCTTCGGCCTTCCTCTGCCACCCCGCTCCACGTGTTTGCGAGGCCTCCGGACAAGCACGTAAACAGGTGCGGCCAGTAATTGTTGGACATCCCATTCTCCACCAAGGCAGGCAGATCAGAGCCACTCCGTTGCTTCAGGGACCTCTCCTGCAAACACTCTTTTGCTTAAGTGTGACACTAACAAAGGCGCCTGGCTCTGAGCCGATAGTCTTACAAAGCTGGACTAAGTACTGTGCATTTGCATACTGGCTACACTATTGTTGATTCAGCATTAAGCCAATCATGTTAAACTTGACCTTTTCCAAAGCTTTGTCCTGCTCCAAACTTGCATTGTTTTCACCGAGTAAGGCATGGCCTGCAGTCACAATTCACCCTATATAAACCCCCCAATTCCGAGACCACCTCGGATCGCTCCCGAGTTCCAGACCGCCTTGCTGCCGCTTTGTCTGGCGAACTCCCCTCAGCGAACCGCGCTGAGCTTTCTTTCCTGCACCCCAACAAACTCAATCTTCAACTTCTTCAGGACTACGAGAAAGGTGTCATATCACCCATTTCCCCCGAAAATCCCTATTTCCAATTCTTTAGTTAGCTGTGTGATTGTGGTGTCTTTACTGTTTGTTTGTCTTTCAATAAAACATCATTTTTGCTATTTTAAACCTGTCTGAATGCTTGACTGACCTGACCCCGTAGACACTGGGTTGCAAGATCCCTGCTAAGTTACCCTGCCTCTCGCTAGCTTTAGTGAGTGCTCCAGCTAATTTCCCCAACTTTGTGTTATTGTGTTTTGGTTCTTTGGGCACCCCTCCCGGTACCCCGAGAGAACAGGGTAACAGAGTGCATATTTCTGTATACATTTTGTCCTGAAATGTATGCATAGAGAGAAATGAGGGCAAATGAATAAAATGAGTAAAAAGGAAGACAGCTTTGTCTGCAGTTTAATGTGAGCATTTTTGTATGTGTCTTTTTAAACAAGAGAACTGCATAGCAAAATTCTGAGAAAACCCAAAACTAAAAGGATAATTGTAATCTGGTTATCACATTTGTTTGGAAAAATGCAAATTAGTTCAGTTAGTCTTATACCACATACCAAATGAGTACTTCTTTATCCCTGCAGTTTCCCCTTTACTCTCTTTATTCATCTTCTCGTGCTTCTAGAACAGAGGTTCTGAACATCTGACCGTCTAGCTGTTTGATATTTCACTTTCTAGAATTGTCCACCAGCATTGCCAGTGATGGCAGATTCTGGGAGCTGGAGGCCCAAAGGATGAGAACCACTGTCTTGGAAAGTGTAGTTATATTCCTGGTTGCTTCCTGATCCCATTGCCGAGAACTGAGAAGTTTCTGGGGGGTCCCTCTACGCTTTGGATATTTCCGCACTACACTGTTATAGTGCTATTATTCCACTTTCAACGTCCTGTGGAATTCTGGGATTTGTAGTTTACTGAGGCCAAAGAGCTCTCTGGCTGAAAAGTCTAAATACCCCTCCCTAAACTGCAAACATCAGGATGCCGTAGAATGTTGAAAGTGGAACAATAGCACTATAACAATGTGGTGCAGAAATGGCCTATAAGTTTATTTCATTTGGATTCCAGTTTAACTGTTCTGTTCTTCCTCAGAGAATCAAGGGAACCGTAGGGTGCTAAGAATTCTCTCACTAAATTCCATTTTTCACATTCTGTTGGGAGACCGATGAACAGGCTGAAAATCTATGGTGATAAAGTTGCCCATAAATTATCCAGTGACCAAATGAATGGGATTACTGCTTCATTTTTATTTAGACCGGCTTTTGGATCTTGAATTTTAAATATGGGGCTGTAATAAGCGTAGAGTGCTGTGCTTTTTAATCTGTATTTTTAAATCTTTTTTCATATAATGTTTTAAGTATGCTTTAAATGTTTTAGCTGTTTTGAAGCATGTTTTAATAACTGGAGTATTTAATTTCTTCTTAAACTTCTGTAAACTGAATGCTTTAGCAGTATCCTTTTAGATTATTGTAAGCTGCCTTGAATCCCGTTTGGGAGAAAGGCATGCTGTAAAATTAATTGCTATCTCTCTCTTCCCCTTTTCCCCCATTTTAGGAGTGCTAGTTTTTCACAAGCCACGAGGTCTGCTTTCTTCATGAGAAGTGACCCGTCTGTTCAGAAGGCCTCTCAAGGCAACGGACACTGTGTAAATGGGATGGGCGGGCAAGTCCATGGCTTCTACAGCTTGCCCAAGCCAAGCCGGCACAACTCGGAGCTGGGGGACAGCGCCTACGACCTCCCGAGGAGTTTTGGATGCTACACCCACACCAAAGCGAGCCTCACGGGCTCCGAAACAGATAGCGAAGAGGTCTACACTTTTAAGACCCCGAACAACACCCTCTGCAAAGGCTTTGGGGAGCTTTCGACAGACTCTTACGACGTCCCCGGCACTCCGGTTTATCAGATCCCGAGGACATTCACTCTGGATAAGAACCACAATGCCCTGGCAGTGGCGTCCAGTGAAACTCCGGCCACACCTCCTCCGAGGCCTCCTAAGCCAGGACAGGCGGAGTCCCGGTGGGGCAGCCCTCAGCAGCGGCTTCTGGACAGCGAAAGCCTGAGCATGGGGCCAGTGGCTGCAACCATTCCCAGAAGGAACACGCTGCCCGCGATGGAAAACTGTAGGCTGCACCGAGGTAAGTATAGCTTCTTGAGATGGGGCAGTTGGCCTTGGACGGCTCTCAAGTGGCTATCTAGGAAAGCAAAAATGGAGGGCAGTTGTGCTGCACAAGCTTCATGCAGCTGGTGGGCCATTTCCGCACTAGACTGTTATAGCGCTGTTATTACACTTTCAACATCCTATGGAATCCTGGGGTTTGCAGTTTCAGGAGGAGCCCTGGTGGCGCAGTGGTTAAATGCCAGTACTGCAGCCACAAGGTTGTGAGTTCGATCCTGCCGGGCTCCAGATTGACTCAGCCTTCCATCCTTCCGCAGGTCGGTAAAATGAGTACCCAGCTTGTTGGGGACAATTAGCTAAAAACACATTGTAAACCGCTTAGAGAGCACTTAGCTGATAAGCAGTATAGAAATACATGCTATTTGTAATGTATAATGTATTTCATGTTGTTCGCCGCCTCGATCCATGTGGAGAGGCGAGATACAAATAAATAAATATAATATTATTATTATTAGTGCAGAAATGGCCATGGAGTAGACTTACATCTACAAAAGCTTATGCTACCAA
Source organism: Ctenosaura bakeri (assembly GCA_948474755.1). Classification (NCBI taxonomy): domain Eukaryota; kingdom Metazoa; phylum Chordata; class Lepidosauria; order Squamata; family Iguanidae; genus Ctenosaura; species Ctenosaura bakeri. Next base: position 561 of record CAOLHI010005297.1, on the reverse strand, counting down.
CTTCTTCTCATGGTCTCAAAGGTACTACAAGATCCCTTTGCATACCGATCCAGACTAGCGTGGCTATGTCTTTGAGTTCAAAAAACGTATGGGCGAGTACATTCTTTCATGTAACCTGTGACAGGCCCTTCCTTCCTCCTAGACTGGAGTGGCAGTTCCACAATCTGATAAGGTGCCCTGTCCTTACCACATAACTCTGACTCCCATCCCCACTATAACACCACCTTTGTGTAAAAAGGTGAGAGTTTTCATTTTTTTTATTGTGTATTTAAAAAAAGAAAGAAAGAAAAGAAAAAACATAAAACACAATAAAACACAATAAAGCAATAAAGTTTACCCTAAGTAAACATCACAATAAATAAAAAAAACATAGTAACATACCTCCCTAAACTATCTGAACTAATCTAACAATTAACAAATTAACAAATTTAAATCTAGACTAAGAAATACTAATAACTAATGAAACAGACATTGAATACCTATAATAAAATGTGGTTCCCGCCCCAGCAATCAATTCTATAACATCAAATTTTTTAAAAAATTAATAAGTAAATACTCCTA